>JALPQI010005588.1:0-68550 GCA_025490895.1 Thaumatotibia leucotreta
ACCTGCACTTGATAATGCGGAATTTTCACGCTAAAAGTTACATCACAGACACTGAAAACTCCAACCTTGATCTTACAGATGCAAATTAGAAAAAAAAAGAAAATAAAAAACAAACTTACATCGTTCCGGCTTCTAAGTGTGCTCCGCTTGGGCCTTAAGAGTACATCCTTAAAGTCCAATTTAACCTCGTTAATAATGTTGGGCATTTTTTAGGGTTTTACTAATGTTTGTGCGATGAGCGTTTTTGCCGCGAACGCGCGTCCTCTCCCGCGCGAGGTATCGACTGACGGTTTCATGAGGCGTGGGTTGCCAGGTTTTTTGTGAAATTTCTGTAATATTTGGTCAAGTGTTTGTAGAACGTTGTAGATATTCTTGACATACTACGTAGATTTAGTCCGTTAGTATTACCATTATTATTTATGCAGCTGAATTTTACTCAAAATGTATGGGAACAATATACCTACATGAAAAGTTGTTAACCTGCTCCATGAAAAGTTCAAGGGGGTAGGTACACTAGGTACTAGGGACGGTCACATTGGGTAATAATTACACTTACACGGTGAGATCGCGACTATCGATGCCGATTAGTACCTACCTGCATTATTTTTAGAGCTCATGTTATGAAGCACTATAATATAAATGGCAAATATCTTTAGGCACTAATACCATGGCCATGGCTGAAGTCAAACCATGACCATATGTTGTTATTCTTTGCCACTTTTAACTGATAAGTGATAACCATAAAACATTCATGAGCGTTTCAAACAAATAAATATAAAATGTTCCCGTTTTTCTGACGACCTGGCAACATTTCAAGCGCAAGAAGAGTGACGTCACAAGGGCGAAGCGGCCAGAAATACGCTTACAGCGCTAGGTGAAGGTTGCATATCGACGAAAAAACCGGAATCACTTTTCACGTCATTTCATCACTATCAGGAAAGTTTTTTTTTCCAGACAGCAAAGCAAACTTAATTTTGCGGTTGGCTTTGGTGTTGCCCGATACAATTGCTGTTAAATTTGTATTAGATGATGTTTTGTTTACCGGCAAAGTAAAGTTTGTCATGCTATTGACATAATAGTCAGCTGTTTCGGTTCTACAGCGCAGGCGCAAATTAGCAGGATAGTTAAGCGAAAATAGGTCTTATTCGTGCTGCGCTGTAGGTCATTTTCGTGTAAAATTATATAGGTCCACAATTTTAGTGAACTTCCCTTCTCGGACAGCTGTTCTTTTACTTTCAGGGAGCAAAACTTATTTGGAATAATAATTACTTTGGGAAATAACTACTTCAAAAGGGTATATAAATGATATAAATTTTAGATGTCATACACCAACGAAAAAATACAAAGTTTATCAACGTCCTCAATTTTCGCGGCTGCCGCCTCAACCACTCTGCCACTCTGACTCAGTGAACACCGGTCGAATTACTGGGATATATGCAATCTGTTAAGGCAAGGAGCTTTTGACCATGTTTCAAGGGCCAAGCCACCTCCTATCCAAATCCCTTTCCGGATTGGTATAGCGTGAGAGATAGTGCTGCCATCTACACATTTTTGTGAAACAAATCAAACTATACACGGTGCCCATGAGGAAGGGGAAAAAATCAACAGCGGATTTCTGACCAAATTTGAAGTAAAAAATATCATATGAAGTTTTGTGGATTGAGTCTATTTTAAGAGAAAATTAAATTTTTTCCTAAAACCGTTTTTGCCCGTTACGCTAGATGATAAACGCATTTTAGGAAACGATTTTGTTACCATGTTGTCTTAGTCCTGTCACACTTAATTGACAGACATGAAATGAACAAACAAAATCTTTAATTACCCAGCAAATAAAAAAAAAACTTTTAAAATGCATTTTTCGCGATTAGTACATTAATAAAATCCTTTTTTTGTGTATTGAGGCATTCAAAACATCAAAAAAAAAAC
Source organism: Thaumatotibia leucotreta (assembly GCA_025490895.1). NCBI lineage: Eukaryota > Metazoa > Arthropoda > Insecta > Lepidoptera > Tortricidae > Thaumatotibia > Thaumatotibia leucotreta. Next base: position 1,927 of record JALPQI010005588.1, read on the forward strand.
TTTTTTTTTTGCAGATTTGACCAAAACTCACTTAACATATTTTTTTGCTTCTTTTAGTCTCAGGAATATGCTGTTAAACTTTTTCCCTTTCCTCACGGGCACCTTGTATTATGGTGGTGAGCACACCACCACGAGTTGGCAAGTAACGTTTACTTTACTAGATACGTAGACTAGTCAATCATACTCGCTCCAATACATCTGTGTGAACGTGATAGACTGTAGCCGTACTATGAACTGCTACTGTGTTATTAACCCTTAAATGCATGATTTTTTCTTTTCGTTCCAAAAGCAAACTGTGCATACTAGTACGGTCTAGAGGTGTGCGCCACGCCGGCGCGGCTACGCCGCGCCGCGGGACCCATGCCCGCCGCCACCGCCGAGGTTTTCAAAATTCACGCCGCGACAAAAAATTTGCGGAATAAAATCATTTAAATTACGCGCCACGCTGCTGAAATTGAAATTAAACAATAAGGTGCTTGCGAATATCGACAATTAGTGGTTCCCTCTGACCGAAAAGATTGTATGCGCAGCACTTCTGGATTGCAGATTTTCAGGCCTAAAGGAGATTGATACGTACCTACGAAAAAAACACACTACTTGGGCAGAATTGTTCCCAATTGTACAGATTTCTTTTACACCATCCCAATACTACAGATTTACAAACCTACAGAATCCCAATACTTTAATATTCCCATACTACGGTTTCCCATGTCTAAAGATTTTCAATATTATTTTATAGTGATTCCTAACTCTACAGATTACCAAGCCTACAGATTCCATATTCTCTAGATTTCACGTCTACTGATTCCCAATTGTAATGCTTTTTTCAACACACTTGCTCGTAAGTCGTAACGTAGGTCTTATTGAACCGCTTTTAGGCTTATAATCCTAGGTATTATTAGCTTTGTGTTTTTTCATTATATTATATTCTTCACATCGTCGATACCACAGTGTTGAAGACAAAAGTCTTCAATGAGTGCGTCCTACCCGTGATGACGTACGGAGTCGAAACGTGGACCCTGACGGTACGGCGGGTCCACAAGTTCAAGGTCGCTCAGCGCGCTATGGTAAGGGCTATGCTCGGCGTCTCTTTGCGAGATCGAATAAAAATGAGGTTATCCGGCAGAGAACCAAAGTGATCGACATAGCCCACCGTGTTAGCAAGCTGAAGTGGCAGTGGGCTGGCCATATAAGCCGTAGAACCGACAACTGTTGGGGTAATCGAGTTCTTAAGTGGAGGTACTCAGGCAAGGTGGAGCGCCGATTTGCGCAGGATGGCTGGCTGGAGCTGGATGCGAGCAGCCAAAGATCGAAAACTGTTGCGTGAAATTGGGGAGGCCTATGTCCAGCAGTGGACTGCGATAGGATGATGATGATGATGGATGTTTTTTCGTTATATTTATACGTTAGTCTACCATAGGAGGTTTAGTGACAGTCTATTAACGGATTCTATTAATTTAAGTGTTTGCCATATACGATTTTTGTGCTCTTTGAATAAGATATTTTTAGAGGAAAAGGAGATGTAAGATTAAAAAAAAATTAGCATTTGAAATAATTTGCTGTCGCTTTGTACGGCTTACAAATAGGCAACTGCAGCTTTGCCTGGTAATATCTACGTAAAATTGGCGATAACCTGGTTTTAAGTCCCCTGTTTACTCCTCCAAAAATAGACCGATTTGTAACAAAATTTTTTCATAAGCAATTTAAGAAAGGTATTTCTCATGTCGGTATGTTTCCTCTTTTTGGACAGTATACGAAATATTTTTTTATGAGTATATTAAAACGCATATAAAATTTGGCTAGTTTTGCTGTTTTTGTAATAATAACGTCAAACAATGCAAAAAATATCGACAAGCGCGATGCAAAAATAGAGTTTATATGGAAAAAAAATATTTTCGTGTGTATATAGGTATACAAAACACTATTATACACCGATGTATGATTAGTAGTGTGTGCGATGATGGTACTATAAAGAGGCTGTAAAGCCGGGTATCTATAGTATTTTAAATCTGCTGTACCTATTGAGAATTCGTAGTATTGGGAATCTGTAATGTTGGGTATTTGTAGTATTCGAAATCCGTATTATTGGTTATTGGGAATGTGTATAATCGGGAATTCTCATCCTAGGTTTTCAATTATCTAGGTTTTTAATAAATTCTCATCCGTACGAACATACAGGTGAATAATGTGACCTTGACGCCGGCGTGGCCCCGCCACGCCGGCTAAATTTTACGGCGCGCCGCCGCCGGCGATTTCTATGCCGGCGCGCCGCCGCCGGCGATTTCTATGCCGGCGCACACCTCTATGCGCTATAAGGTCATTATTGCATGTTTTTCGTAGCATAATTAGGTGAGGCGATATTAAGTCGAAAACGTTAGCAAAACACAAAATTTTATCTAGTTTACAAAAAGGGGTACTTTTTAAAGTCTTGAATCTCTGAAACTATAAGACCTACGGTAATGCATGTTAGCTCAACTTGTTGGAAATTTATTAGTCTTTAAACGTTTATTTACATATGATATCAAAAAACGTAAGGTTATTTAAATAATAATCAGAAACTTTAGTTTATTAAATTAAATGGCCGTTAATTTCGCAGTTTTTCACGTACTACCCAGCTAGCACAACTTTTTTTGCTTGCAAAATATGGTTTTATACTCTCCTATGGTTTCTAAACAACATACCAAAAATGCAGCGATACTACTTGATTTGCGAGTTTAGGGTAAAATTATGTACGATTTGACCGTACTATACCTAAATAGCGTCGCATTGCACGTGAAAAATAGAAAAAAAAATCTGTGGACATATTTTGGGTGGAATTTGTACTACTAATCAAAATTTCGATACATCATATATTATACTTTTTATGCAAAATCGTGCATGATAAAACATGCAAATATTATTTACTTTTAGATTGAAAAGTATATTAAATTCAGTAATTGTATAATCGTTATGGTATGAATTACAAAATTCCAATAATAAATAATTTCTTACTTAGGTAGTTAATAAAATAAGTAAAAAAAGTTTTAAGTTAAACGGTTTTTATTGCACCAAAAACTAGAAAATAAAAATTAGTTATAACTAACCGTAGATGCTACTTTCTGTAGATTACTCTCGTGTAACTATTATCACTGTAGTCTTCCCAAGTCGGATGCTGAAAGCCACGTTTAGCCTCTATGTCAGTGGATTAAGCGTTAATCGGAAACTTTTACCAAACTGAAATAAAAACGTGGGGCGTACGCAAATGTGGTTAAGTCACTATAGTTATTTAAGAACACACATAGAAATCAAGACAGCAATAGTGTAATAAGTTTTGTTCTGGCCTTGATAAACGCTATTTACCTCTGTAGAAGTGTTGGAACAGATGGATGATTAATTGCAAGATTAATTGAATTACTTATTAAACTTGTATGTTTCTTTACAATAACGCCCCACGTTTTTTATTTCAGTTTGGTAAAAGTTTCCGATTAGGTAACGCTTAATCCACTGACATAGAGGCTAAACGTGGCTTTCAGCATCCGACTTGGGAAGACTACAGTGATAATAGTTACACGAGAGTAATCTACAGAAAGTAGCATCTACGGTTAGTTATAACTAATTTTTATTTTCTAGTTTTTGGTGCAATAAAAACCGTTTAACTTAAAACTTTTTTTACTTATTTTATTTTCAAGTTTTTAGTGCAATTGTTAAGTTAATTTCCGATACTATACCTAATTATTCAAGATCAAAGATACAATTACTTATGCATGCTAGCGTTTATACTCTCGCGCTTTCAACACGTATTGTAAACGTAATGGACATTATTTTATGTGTAAAGAGAAGGGAATCCTTGCTGAATAGATATTTTTAGAAATCCGACACAAAATTTTTTTCATTAAATATCTCGATTGACAAATGAAAACCAAAGGCAAGGCGTGGTTAATGTAAGCTTGAATGCCCGTGCCTAAAGTGTCTCAAATAGACGTGTTATTCATACAATACCTTTGATAACAGAGATCTGACAATAAGGAATATATCAATCAATTCGGTTTATTGAGAAAATCATGTTTAAATTTTTATATTGTACAAATTATACAACTCGTATTTCGAGACTATAAAATTATAAACTCATACTCTCAGTCGACCAACCGGAGGACCGCGGGTCTGACGGAAAGTCCGACGCGAGCCGATTGCCCAAATGGTAAATCCAGGCCCGACGGCACGCCCTACGCGAACCCGAGGGGTATACTCATACTCTCAGTCTTATTAACTGGATGACTGCAGGCCCGACGGCTCGCCCTACGCGATTCACTCACTATGTCACTCTATCAGCTGGAGGGTCGTAGGCCCGACGGCTCTCCCTACGCGATCCACTCACGATGTCACTCTATCAGCTGGAGGGCCGCAGGCCCGACGGCTCTCCCTACTCGATCCACTCACGCTGTTAATCTATCAGCTGGAGGGCCGCAGGCCCGACGGCTCTCCCTACGCGATCCACTCACGCTGTCACTCTATCAGTTGGAGGGCCGCGCGGCCCGACGGCTCTCCCTACGCGATCCACTCACGCTGTCAATCTATCAGCTGGAGGGCCGCAGGCCCGACGGCTCTTCCTACGCGATCCACTCACGCAGTCACTCTATCAGCTGGAGGGTCGCAGGCTCGACGGCCCGCCTTACGCCAACCACTCACGCTGTCACTCTATCAGCTGTAGGGCCGCAGGCCCGACGACTCGCCCTACGCGAACCACTCACGCTGTCACTCTATCAGCTGGAGGGCCGCAGGCCCGACGGCTCGCCCTACGCGAACGACTCACACTGTCACTCTATCAGCTCGAGGGCCGCAGCGCAGGCCCAACGGCTCGCCCTACACGATCCATTCACGCTGTCACTCTATCAGCTGGAGGGCCGCAGGCCCGACGGCTCGCTCTTCGCGATCCACTCACGCTATCACTCTATCAACTGGAGGACCGCAGGCCCGACGGCTCGCCCTACGCGATCCACTCACGCTGTCACTCTATCAGCTGGAGGGCCGCAGGCCCGACGGCTCGCCCTACGCGATCAACTCACGCTGTCACTCTATCAGCTGGAGGGCCGCAGGCCCGACGGCTCGCTCTACGCGATCCACTCACGCTGTCACTCTATCAGCTGGAGGGCCGCAGGCCCGATGGCTCGCCCTATGCGATCCATTCACGCTGTCACTCTATCAGCTGGAGGGCCGCAGGCCCAACGGCTCGCCCTACGCGATCCACTCACGCTGTCACTCTATCAGCTGGAGGGCCGCAGGCGCGACGGCTCGCTCTACGCGATCCACTCACGCTGTCACTCTATCAGCTGGTGGGCCGCAGGCCCGACGGCTCGCCCTATGCGATCCACTCACTTTGTCAGTCTATCAGCTGGAAGGCCGCAGGCCTGTCGGCTCGCCCTATGCGATCCACTCACGCTGCCACTCTATCAGCTGGAGGGCCGCAGGCCCAACGGCTCGCCCTACGCTATCCAATCACGATAATCACTATCAGCTGAAGGGCCGCAGGCCCGGCGGCTTACCCTACGCGAACCACTCACGCTGTCACTCTATCAGCTGGAGGGCCGCAGGCCCGACGACTCGCCCTACGCGAACCACTCACGTTGTCACTCTATCAGCTGGAGGGCCGCAGGCCCAACGGCTCGCCCTACGTGATCCACTCACGCTGTCACTCTATCAGCTGGAGGGCCGCAGGCCCGACGGCTCGCTCTACGCGATCCACTCACGCTGTCACTCTATCAGCTGGAGGGCCGCAGGCCCGACGGCTCGCCCTACGCGATCCACTCACGCTGTCACTCTATCAAATGGAGGGTCGCAGGCCCGACGGCTCGCCCTACGCGATCCATTCACGCTGTCACTCTATCAGCTGGAGGGCCGCAGGCCCGACGGCTAGCCCTACGCGATCCACTCACGCTGCCACTCTATCAGCCGGAGGGCCGCAGGCCCAACGGCTCGCCCTACGCTATCCAATCACGATAATCACTATCAGCTGGAGGCCGCAGGCCCAATGGCTCGCCCTATGCGATCCACTCACTTTGTCAGTCTATCAGCTGGAGGGCCGCAGGCCTAACGGCTCGCCCTACGCTATCCAATCACGATAATCACTATCAGCTGAAGGGCCGCAGGCCCGGCGGCTCGCCCTACGCGAACCACTCACGCTGTCACTCTATCAACATTTCGATAAACCTGGCTGTTATGGCAGGCAGTGACGCGTGTCTCAGCAGTATCAGGTTTGAGGAGTTGGAACTGATATTAAATCCGTCAGTATCTTTTCGTCCAATGCTCCGCAGGATTTGAAGACGAAAATCTTTGGTCAGTGTATGTTTCCAGTGATGACCCAACTAGCAAAGAAGTCATATAAATCAAGAGTTATACGACCTTTAGCCATATAAGAGTTTTATAGTCGTTTTTAGTTAACCTGTTAGTCAAATAAACGTTATAAATCTGATAGTTTAGTCGTCCTACCAAATAGTCTAATTACTATGGTAAATAAACGTTTTTGCGACTAATTTATACAACAATCATGTAGAGGTTTTAAAGAAAACGTTTACTTAATGATGTTCAAAGTTGTATAAACGTTTTCGTCTTATAAAGGGTTTAGAAAAACCTGAACCGTCGTAATAAGGTCATTTTTACAACGTCTACATAATTTTATTGTTGTATAAGTGATATCATAAAACCCTATCTCGACAGTTATATAGCGGTATTGAAGGTAACTTCAATATGACAAAAAGATATCAGCGGGACTGTTATATACCTTTTATTCAACAGTTAGTCATATTAACGTCAAACAAAAACTTTGAAAAACCTTTAGTTGTTGCCGAACTCGTTATATTCCTTTTATTGGACTATATGTTTTTAAATTGATTTTAAGTTACGGTTATAAAACATCATGCAATTTATAGTCGATTTGAAATTAATATTATAAAACATCAGTCGCCATTTCATGAGCATCACAGTGCGATTTAAAAGAAAAAAACCATGGACGTTACATCGTGGAAACGGTACAAACGAAGTGGCGGACTAGTAATGGCGGCTTAGTAATGGCGGACAATTTGTAGTCGTTATAAAAACCTTTACTTAAGATAAAGTTATATTGTAGTCGTATAAGTATAAATCCATGACTTGTTCCAAAATGGCTAACCTTAACTATAATAAAATATGAAGAAATGTTGTTATAAATTATAATTATTTTGAATATATTAAGAGCGCGACAGCAAAAAACTGTATATCATCATAAACTTTAACGGTAAAGTGACCTTCCCATACGAATTCAGCTCACGCCAAATGTGCAAACGCTCAATATATAGAACAATAATTTCTATTACAAATCTTATAAAATTACCTTGTATTATTTTTCCGTACACTTTTTTGTCATACACACCAAGTTTTGCGCGTATCTAAAATAAATGTCAGAAGCAGTTTTATAAATAAAACTTAAAAATGTTTATGTAACTTAAAAGTCCGATAAGCAATGAGTAAAGGTTATACTAAACCTTCTATAAAACAAAATGGTCAGTAATAAAACATTTATTTGATATTTAGGTCGCGTAAAGGTTTTTGTTGTACTCTTTATACAACGTTTTGGTCATTCCTTAATCGTTACAATACCTTTAATAAACGATTTAAGTCGCCATGCAAACCTTTATTAAACCTTTATCTCACCAATAAGTCTTATAATTTGCGCCACTTTCGCCTTTTATAACCGTTTACCTTACGTTTATATGACCAACCAAATTAGACTAGAAGTTATATGCAAAACGTTGTCTCAACTTCTATATGACTATATTTTGCTAGTTGGGGACATACGGTACTAAACCGTGGTCGCTTACAATGGGCCTTATGAGAAGGCTCAAAGTCACCCAAAGGGCAATGGAGAGGGCTATGGTAGGAGTCTCTATGCGAGATCGGATTCGAAATGAGGCCATCCGCAGCAGACCCAAAGTAACCGATATAGCTCTTCGAATCGTTAAACTGAAGTGGCAGGGGGCGGGTCTCGTTGCGCGTGGTGCCGATGGCCGTTGGGGCGGTAAGGTTCTCGAGTGGTGGTCACGTATCGGAAGGCGCAGCGTGGGTAAGACCCCCACAAGGTGGACTCATGACCTTAGTGAAGGTCGCTGGATGCGGGTGGCACAGGGCCGGTTCTTGTGGCAATCTTTAGGGGAGGCCTATATATATTATGATGATGATGATGATAATTAAATCCGTATGTTTCTACCAAATATCTAAAGCAATACTTAAAAATCTACATATCGCTAAACCTAGCGGTTGTGGCAGGCAGTAACACTGGAGTATCAGATTTGAGGAGTTGGACATTAGTATTAAATTCGCATGTTTGTACTTAATATCTAAATAACTTCTTTCAAATCAAGATCTCGATAAAAGATAAACCTTACGGTTATTGTAGGCAGTACTGCAGCATCAGGAGTGAGGAGTTGGAAGTCAAGATCAGGCTGTTAGCATTTGATTATGCCAAACATGCTATACTTTAAATTTCACGTGTCTAACACTCTCGGTTAAGTTAAGCAGTACGTCTGCAGCATCAGGCTTTGAGGATACAAGGATACAAATATTATAATATTGCATTGTCATGGGGGCTTGATATGAGTTCAAAATTTTAATGATTTCGGTGCAGTAGAAGTGGTCGAAAAATCGATCACAAGATTTGAAGCATCGACGACAGTTGATACGCGGTGAAGTTAATAAAAACCGTTTAAAAACCGCTACACGCACGCAACGAAAACCCGCCATCTTAGTCGGGGGAAGAAAAGTTTTTGATCACATTAAATCCTACAGTTTCGGAAGCTTTTTCTAATGAATATTTAGGGTATACAGATTCACACCATGCAATAATCCCCAGTGCCGCGCGAGAGCTTCTCATCCAGTCGTGGACTTGAATGTCAATAATTGGAACAGCACGTTCAATAATTTCTACCCTCGAGATTTTGCATTCATTCTATTGTTTCTGATGATTTATAATTAAGGAAAAAAAAATCCCCAGTTTTTTCGTAAAGCTTATACAAAAAAAACTATTCCTTAATTTATTTTTCCTTATTTGATAAAAAATATAACTTACAAAATCTTGCGCAATTCGAAAATTTGGTCATTGGACCAAAATAAAGATATAAACGTCTTAGTAACTTTTCTCCGCGGTGACACAGTTGCATCTATTTTTTTTTCACTGTTTTTATTTTATTTTGCTTATAAGACGTTTCAATGAAAACGTACAGCCACGATGATCTATTTCTTAGATAATATGTTTATTAACACGCAAAATAAAAATAAAATATTTGAAATATCTACGGCCCCTACGTAAGTTGTCGTAAGTTAAAAATAGCAACTTTACAGGAGAGCACTTTAAAGTTTGAAATGAGTACGGTGGTCACATAGTTCAATGGATTGCTTTGAAAATTGGTATAAACATTAACAAAGATAGTATCTTTATAGTGATATAATTACTTTTCTGATATATTTCATACTTTTGCCGGAATTGCACTTACGACAGTATATGACGGAGAACAGAATCTAAAAATTGTGGTATGTATTACTAACAACACTTTACGCCGGTGGTTATAAATGGTCATTGATCGTAAGTGATACATACTACAAGATACGTCGTAATTATGCGTGTAAGTTTAGTCGTATCTGTTATTTACTACATTGTTTTGCGGAAACATTATAGAAACTTTTTGTTAGTTACTATATTATGCCATTTAATAAACAATTTAATAGTATTTTTATGGAACCTTGATGGAATATTTTGAGGAAGTTGATCAGGTGAATAGTTTTTTTGTATGTTTTATCATGAAAAATAGATCAGGTACAGTATTTTTGTACAGTTTCTGGAAAATGTCGTGTTGAATGAAGACGAGATTAGTAGTTGAGTTTAATGTAGCTTCATTGTTTGCGAGTACTGGAAACTATAAAAATAATTAAAAATACTGTGCACATGAAATTCATCAAACATTTCCTGAATAGTTGCTTTTTCTTTTGGCGAGAGGAGTATTATTTTCAGATAGAAGCAAAGAGTTCTCTTATAATGTAGTTCTGGTACTGATGAACATTTTCATGGATAAATTTGAGCAGAAGGCATTCGAGAGTTGTCCGAAAAGGCCGAAATGCTGGTTATGAAATGTGAATGATATTTTTGCTGTAATTCCTGATAGAGTTGTTGATGAGTTACTAACCTATCTTAATGAAATGCATCCCAAAATGAAGTTCTCATTTAAGAGAGAGGTGGATGGGACACTTCGTTTTCTTGATGGGTTAGTAATGCTAGGTCAAAATGATCGTCGGTCACAAAAAGTATATAGAATAGCTACCTGCTAACTGGCCTATACCATTATCTCGCAAACTTGTTCTCGCGGTTCTGTGATTCACAATACATGAAAAATGAGTTAATATCGTTTATTCACATCACATCATTCGCCTATTTCATTCCACTGCTGGACACAGGTATCTTCTATTAATTAATTATTACAAATGTTGCAACATGTCAGACGAGACGAGACGTTGGAGAGTTTGGAGAGGAACAGATATGGTTGGAGACGAAGTCAGCGTACAAGGAGCTCAGGGACGTTTCGACATCACCACACAGTAGAGAGGGCACCAGCATTCTTGCCTCATATTAATGCAGTGACTATAACGAAATTGGACGCCTATTACGCCGGAGGTTTAGCATTTAAACCATTTTGCGTCCTCATACCAATATGAGTACTTCTTACGCTCCCCATAGGACAGGAATTCACTTTGCAGTTCGGGTGTTTATGAGATACCGTATGACTTCGGTAAGGAACGACGTAATGAGTCTACAAGACTAGAAGCACATATGGAGTGTCAAGGACGGGGATAGACAACTCAGCTATGGTAAACGCATGCGATACAGGCACATTGTATTTCCTAAACGCTTTAATAAAACGAGGATGCTGGTACGGTAAAGATGCTATCTGCCAGTGAAGATATACAGAGCGATTAAGATTAATTTCAATCGGGATGGGGGCTGGACTGAGCCAACGGCATGGAAGCCGGTTATCTCCAAGCAAATGATGGTTTTGAGCACACAGTGACTTCGTGTGCTTATCATCTGTTACGTAGTGTTCGGTGACACAAACCTGCCGTGTTCGGTCATGACATCAGTACTTGCGCAGGACCACCTTCAACCCGTTTTATCTCAACGGGCTCAGCGAGCCGCTAGGTGCTCATCTGTTCATTACCCACTTTTTATATTTACCGAATATACATGCGTTTAACCGATTAATTATAATTTTGTGCATTTAGTTAGTACATAAAAACTCCATTACATTCATCACTACGTCTGTCATTCAGCATTAGGGACGTAATTTTGAAATTATAATTATAGACAAGGCAGATTAATGACTTCTGTCACAGTTCAAAGACATAAAATAGTCTGCAGCTTCAACTACATCATATGAGATCAATATTAAATGTTTTTCAACGTAATTATAATCTTAAAGAATCGCTTTCATGATTACCTAGATACTGCTGCTGTTGGCGGTTTCATTCAGTCAGCAGTCAAATTGTCGATCTGCAGTTGATGATTTCACTGACGACTAACCTTGATAATGAGACAATGAACCTGTATAATGAGCTGAAATTATTGAAATACGCCAACATTATAATTGTAAATTGTAGTAACTCAGTATTTGATCCGGCGTATCCTGTCTTAAATATCACTTACAATAGAAATTAAAAAACAATTTCCGACGGAAAATGTCTCAAGTACACATACAACACAAAACAAAAATCCAATGTAAATAGTAGTATGTTAAACTTAAGACAAAACACCGATCTTAAACTCCGAAGTAAGTTGTGGTAAGTGACACATACTACAGTATTCACCGGTATTATTAAAATTTTATCAACATCCATACTAATAAATTCGCACCTGATTTTTGAGTGAAATCCAACAGATTCCCAACTTTGCTTAGTGTTTTTAAATGATTTTTATTTCTGAAGCGTCTTTTATTTCATCTTGGACCACCTTTTGTTTTAACTCTAACGGCCGTTTCGAAAATTAATTTTGGTCTTGCAGTTAGTTTGAGTTTGTCCCCGATGCAGTGCCTTACTTTTATCGAATAAAATAAATCGTTTGTCCATTTTTGTCTCATCTAGTTTAGTAGAGGTCCAAATGGAAAAAATTGTGCGCTGTGAGTTACAGTTTTGTAATTTTTACCAGAGCTAGAGGGTGTAAAAATAAATATTTTTAGATGTGGAGGGAAAACCAATTCCCCCCCTGAACGAGGGGGGAGGGGGGTGAATGTGCATACGGAAGGGTTATGTTTAAAATTTTTTCGTCTAATATTTAGGCCTACTATTCATTGTTTGGTATCATTTTCATATAAAACAGACACGGGGAATTCATTTTTGATAATAAACATGAGGGTTTCCATATATAAAAAAATAATTATTGGTATAAAGGTAAAATAATCACCGTTTTTATTTTGATTGTTGCGTTATATAAGTATTACCAAATAAATATATGAAAAAAAAAAAAAAAAAAAATACGGTAGCATATTTATTGTAGTTTCTAAAAATATATACTTTTTGGAACTTTCCATGCAAAAATAAGTTGTAAAAAAATTGCACCTGTCGCGTACCTCGAATAAAACAGGGACGTTGCTTTGACTTATTTAATTGTTTACAGCACGTTTCTACTGAGAGAATTTAGCGATTTTGCGTAAACAAAATACTCCATAATGTCTGTTAGGGCAAATTGCATCAACCTGGGTTAACCAAGCAACCCGGGTTAAACATTTATTTCACACGGAATTTGATAATTGATGACCCGGCACTATACAGAGGATATCCGAGACATCAGCCTATGTTATATTAGAATGGCTCTTGAACAGCTCAAAAATAACTGGGCGTCTGGGGAAGACGGAATTATAGCTGAGCATCTGAATCCAGGTGGTAAACCAATCCTTATGGCCCTTCAGAAATTGTTGAACTCCTGAAGGGAGAACGCCTTAGGCATGGAACAGAAGAGTGGTGGTACTGTTCTTGAAAAAAGGTGACAACGCCTTATTGAAGAACTACCGATCCATCTCACTTCCGAGCCATATTTATAAGATGTTTTCAAGAGTCATTACGAATCGGCTTGATGACTTCCAGCCTCCCGAACAAGCCGGTTTCCGAATTGGCGTTTCGTAAATGTTATACAGAAGACCGAGGAATAGGTATAACCTGCCCACCTGTTTAGCGTTTGTGGACTACGATAAGGGGGGTTTCCATGACGTACTAATGCGGTTTAATTTAGGTCGAGAGAAAGGGACAAGGCTATATCACTGTCGAGTCGTGTATCACTGCCCCTTTCCTAGAACTGAATCGCATTAGTTCGTCATAGTAACCCCCAAGGCCTTCGATTTGATCGAAACTCTGGGCGTACTGTAGTCTCTTTAACGATACCAAGTAGACTACCGCTATTTCGAAATGTTGAGGTGTTTGTACGAAAGCGCCACTATGTCAATCCGACTCCAAGACCAGAGCATGAAGCATATTATACTGCAGCGGGGAGTCAGGCAAGGAAGTGTCATCTCCCCTAATCTGTTTACCGCTGCACTGGAAGATGTCTTTAAGACTGGACTGGAAAAGATGAGTATCAACATAAACAGCGAGTACCTCACTCACCTTCGATTCACTGAGGATACGGTGGTCTTGGCTGAGACCTTGGAAGATTTCAGTACGATGCTCGCTGACCTCAGTAGCGCCTTCGAGCGAGTTCGTCTTAGGATGAACATGGATAAGACGAAAACTCCCGTTACAATCGGAGACTAAACTCGAAGGTGTAGACGACTATAATATACCTAGGACAAGCTACCCAGTTAGGTAGGTCCAACTTTGAGTAAGAGGTCAATCATCGAATCCGACTAGGTTGGGCAGCGTTTGGGAAGCTACGACACATCTTTTCGTCCAATATTCCGCAGTTCTTGAAGACAAAAGTATTTGATCAGTGTGGCAACACACACTGATCAAAGATTTAAAAGAGTGATGACATACGGTACTGAAACGTTGTCGCTTAGAATGGGCCTCATAAGAAAGCTTAAAGTCACCCACAGGGCAATGGAGAGGGCTATGGTGGGAGTCTCTCTGCGAGGTCGTATTAGAAATGAGACAATCCGCAGCAGAACCAAAGTATAGCTCCACGGCTCTCCGAATCACTAAACTAAAGTGGCAGTGGGCGGGGCACATTGCACGTAGAACCGATGGCCAATGCGGCGGTCTCGCAGGTGGAAGGCACAGCGTGGGTAGGCCTCCCACAAGGTGGACAGTGAAGGTCTCAGGAGTACGCTGGATGCGAGTGGTGCAGGACCGGTCATTGTAGCAATCTTTGGGGGAGGCCTAATGTTCAGCAGTGGACGTTTTTCGGCTGATATGGTAATAATGATGATTTATGAAGTAAACGTTTAACAATTGATTGTCAAATTCCATATGATACAAACTTTTAACGTGGGTGAACTGGGTTAGTTGTTTAGTCCCGGTTAGTGAAAATTACCTTTATCGTCTTTGGTAAGGATTACCTAATGACACTTGTAAAAATGATTACCCATTCCGATTCATATGATCAGATACTATATACCATACATGTGATCAGATAGACCAGATATATAATATACACGCGGTATAGAATAATCGATAAATTCTAAAAATAGAATCTGATCAAATAAAATTCTTAATAATCTTAGGTTATCTAAAAAAGAAGATCAGAAAATATTCAATTTACTTTCATATCAATAAATATTTACAATTGTAATATGAACAAAAATATGTATAATCTATGAGCAGTTGCCGGCACAAGTCTCTTTATTGAGATTACGCGGAGGTTTTTGTTGGAGGTACGCATCAGGTAATATTTTTTTTCAGTGAATTTTTGTATGAAAGACTGCAAAATGTGTATATTTTTAAAAACTGCAATAAATATGCTATCTTACACAATTGTTTTAAATTGCTTTAGTTTGTTTTTTAATACTTATATGACGCTTAAATTAAAATAAAAACGGTAACTTTTTTACTTTTACTCCAAAAAAATCTACATTTTTATATGAAATTGCTCATGTTTATGATATAAAATGAATTTCTCAGGTCCGTTTTACACGAAAATGATACCAAACAATGCATAGTAGGCCTTATTAATTAGTAAAAAAATATTAAACGCAACCCTTTCGCATGCACATTCACCCCCCTCCCCCCGCGCTCTGGGGGGGAACTGGTTTTCCCTCCACATCTAAAAACAACTATTTTGAGACCCTCTAGCTCTGGTTAAAATTACAAAACTGTAACTCGCAGCGCACAATTTTTCTCAACTTTTTATGGACCGTGACCCTTACTAGTTGTTCGTTTTTGGTAAAAAATTATCACTCACGAAAAAACTCTGCTCCACCGCGTATCAGATCGTAACTGGCACTTACGCTGCACGAGCGCAGGTGGCCCCCCGTATTAACTGTCGTAAGTACACTTACTACAGTGTACGATGCGAGGGGCCGCACATAGTGTGCCACTAAGAGGGATAGACATAGTCACTTACTAAGAAGATACTTGTGTGTGTGGCACTTAGTGACGTATTCAACGCATTTGTCTGGCACTTACATTTAGCATCTAATGCACACACACACAAAAAATAGTGGCACAGTGATAAGGACGGACGATTATCGTTCCTTTTCACTTCCACTAGTAAAAAGTTTCATAAGACCATCCCTTTCGTTCTTGCTATTATTATAACGTTGTCAAATCCATATTAATCCTACATTAATGGTACGATGGTGCTTTTTTAAGTTACGATAGTTTACGTGTGTTTTAATTTTTTTCTTCGTGGAACGGAAACATTGCTAAAAGATATGATGTTTTATGAAATAAAAAAAAATCCCAAATTTCAAGTTACGACAATTTTTTTAATCTCGCCTTCCCGCGCATATATATAGTTGTATAGGTGCCTACATTTTTAATCGTCAGTTCAAAAACTGCTTAATACCTATTTATTTTACTACTAATTTTTATTTAAGACGTTTCTACTTCCTTCCTACGAAATAATTTCCTTCTGTAATTTCTACGCACCGTCCTGTCTACATAGTACCCCACCTACGTTTATCCGCTGCCCTGCGGCCGGCCGCGCATTTATGACGTCAGCGCCGCTCCGATTTATTTTAACAATAACCATTTCGAAAATTGTAGGAAATGCTTAGAGTATACATAGGGGATTTTTTTGGTATTGTGTCACAACTAATTATTGACAAGAGGTACATTAAAAAAATAAAATGTAGAATTAATGCGCCTGCACGTAAATCAGTTAAAACTGTAAAAAAAATAATTAGCATTGAGTCACTGACGTAATTTTTTCTTTGGATGAGTATAATAATTGTCGGGTCTTTATAGTAAAAAATCACCATTTGTTTAATTTCTGTTTGATTATTATGAATTTTAAAAATAATTTGATTTTTTCTGACTATATCCACGATTATTCAGTGGTGATTTTTTTTAATATTGTCTTAAATATTCAGTTAGGCCTCTCGGATAATAAATCCCTACTGTAGGATTTATTGTTTCTTTTTATTAAACAAGTAAATCTTAATATTGATTTGGAGATATAATAAATAGGAGAGGCCTACGTCCAGCAGTGGACTAATTATAGGCTGATGATGATGATGACCGTTTTTTGAGCAGTGTGATGGGGGGTATGTGGTAAAAACGTTACGGATACGATGCGTTACTGCGATTCCGTACCGTCACCGTTTTTTGAGCAGTGTTCTGCTTCTGAGGGGGATGTGGTAAACACGTTACGAATATGATGCGTCACTGCGATTCCGTACCGTCACCGTTTTTTGAGCAGTGTTCTGCTTCTGAGGGGGATGTGGTAAACACGTTACGGATATGATGCGTCTCCGCGATTCCGTATCGTCACCGTTTTTTGAGCAGTGTTCTGGGGGGATGTGGTAAAAACGTTACGGATACGATGGGTTACCGCGATTCCGTATCGTCACCGTTTTTTGAGCAGTGTTCTGGGGGGATGTGGTAAAAACGTTACGGATACGATGGGTTACCGCGATTCCGTATTGTCACCGTTTTTTGAGCAGTGTTATGGGGGGGATGTGGTAAAAACGTTACGGATACGATGCGTCTCCGCGATTCCGTTCCGTCACCGTTTTATGAATATCAGTGAGCTTTCACATTGTTCAACTTTCAAGAAAATCTCCCTTTGGCAGAAAGAAACAACAGTGCATTTTATCATCTGCAGAAGAGTATACATCATTTTTTTTAAAGAATTGAACTAAACCAGGGGCCCCGATATAAAAAGTGCTACGCCGCCCCCGTAAGCATAAACGCAGTAACTAGTTTTGAAGTGTCAATCAATTGTTTACTTTATTCAACTGAAATTGTTTTGGTATAAATTAACATTTTAAAACTAGTTACTGCGTTTATGCTAACGGGGTCAGTACGGGGCCCTGGACTATTAGAGACTTAGGGGGGAGGCCTTTGCCCAGCAGTGGGCTTTAATAATAATAATAACGATACCCGCGCCTGTTTAGTCCGGCTCGAATTTTATAGCCGCCGCATTATTAACACGGACTTATATTCTATCCACCCCGCTCGTACTCGCGTATTGGTGCTAGCGAGCCGGATAAAAAGTAAATCCGCGTTAACCCTTAGGCACTGGTCTCACCGCGAGCTACTAAGCTATGAACTATGGGCTATAAACACGAACAAAACATACGCACTCTCGTGTAAATAAAAGAGACACGGCGATACTCGCCCAGCTATCAGCTATCACCGCTGGGCGAGTATCGCCGTGTCTCTTTTATTTACACGAGAGTGCGTATCTTTTGTTCGTGTTTATAGCCCATAGTTCATAGCTTAGTAGCTCGCGGTGAGACCAGTGCCTTAAATGCATGGTGTGCGATGTATCGTACATAACCAAAACGTAGTTGGTGTTTGAAAACTAGATATGTATATTATGTTCTTTATGTTAATTTTGCAAGGAAATTTAATGAACTTTCAAACTTATTATTGATTCGTGGGCGTAACTGTATTACAAAAAAACTTACATGTGTTTATAAGCAAGATAGTCGGGGAGCTAAACTTTAACTTGTTCGAGAAAATTACATTAAATCCTACAGTATATTTATTTCAGGAATATGATAAAACATCGTTTTGTGAAAATTGTGAATATATGAATCTAATTATCCCTGATAAATGTGTGGAGGTTTTTTCATAAAATCAATATTAAGATTTACTTGTTTAATAAAAAGAAACAATAAATCCTACAGTAGGGATTTATTATCCGAGAGGCCTAACTGAATATTTAAGACAATATTAAAAAAAATCACCACTGAATAATCGTGGATATAGTCAGAAAAAATCAAATTATTTTTAAAATTCATAATAATCAAACAGAAATTAAACAAATGGTGATTTTTTACTATAAAGACCCGACAATTATTATACTCATCCAAAGAAATAATTAGCATTGAGTCACTGACGTAATTTTTTCTTTGGATGAGTATAATAATTGTCGGGTCTTTATAGTAAAAAATCACCATTTGTTTAATTTCTGTTTGATTATTATGAATTTTAAAAATAATTTGATTTTTTTCTGACTATATCCACGATTATTCAGTGGTGATTTTTTTTAATATTGTCTTAAATATTCAGTTAGGCCTCTCGGATAATAAATCCCTACTGTAGGATTTATTGTTTCTTTTTATTAAACAAGTAAATCTTAATATTGATTTTATGAAAAAACCTCCACACATTTATCAGGGATAATTAGATTCATATATTCACAAAACGATGTTTTATCATATTCCTAATGATGTGCCTATGGAAACTTTCCTATGTTGCGAAATGTTCTCAAGTGAAATTTTCGTGAAAATTTCCGAAACATTCTCCAGACCTTGAAACAATGGAAATTTATGAAAATGAAATCCTATCCACGCACAGAAATATTAGAGTGAGTAACGAGTACAGTCATACTATACAACACCGGTTTTGATAACAACCGGTTTTTATAGGTTTGGCCAAGACTTGATAAAATTCATAAATTTCAATAATTTCCGCGGAAATTATTCCGAAATATTTCGCGGAAAATTTCATTTCCATAAATCTTTACATTATTTTTGTAGTAAAAATAGATTAATAAACTGCTTATACTCGTACTATAATAATATTCAATTACACTGCGAATAGAGGTTCAATTTGTGAAGAGAAAAAACCGGCCAAGAGTATGTGGGGCCATGCTCTGTGTAGGGTTCCGTAGTTATTCAAAAACATTATGTTCGAAATAGTTCTATTTTAAAGTATTCATGATGTTTTCCATATTTGACAATTCACGATTTTTTTTGTTTCGGATCCGGAGAGGATATTTGTGAAAATATTGACTTTAGAAAAATACTTTCTCTTGAGACCCTTATTCTTTCTGAAAGACCTATTCAACGACTATAGGAACACAGTAAAATAAAAAAATCATTCCCACTTTACGTGTAGGGGAGGAACCTGATTTTTTAAATATTTTATTGTACCACTTTGTCGGCATGATTACGAGGCAAACCTGTACCAATATTCAAATATCTAGTACTAACAGCCAATGAGCCTATGCTGCGGACAGACAGGCGGACCATGGACAGACGGACATGGCGAAACTATAAGGGTTCCTAGTTTACTACGGAACCCTAAAACAAGATTACCGAAGCAGTGATACAGTGACAAATTATAAACACAACTGTGGGATTTGGTCTAAGTCATTTTTATACGAATCTGCTGAGAAAATGGAGCTAGCGACATGGTGGAATACCTTTTTTCCAGAAACAAAACTAGGAAAAATTGCTGATAGAATATTAATTGTGAAAATTCGATTACGTACTAGCTCGCTAGAGTCTTAAACCTAAATCTTCAACATAGCTTTTGTTCGTTTAATTTAAGAAGTAGGTAAGGAAGTGGTGTCCACAATGTTTTTGTTGACGTTCAAGTCTGTTGGTGTTTATTTTTGGTTTTATAATTTATAACATACTTTCTAGTTCTCGCAATACTCCTTTAATAACTGTACATATAAATTTCCATAGAAATTTACTATGAAAATTTCGGAAATTCAAGAAATTTATCGAACATGTTCTTTATTGAAAGACATACAATTTTTGATTGTACATTATATCATGTATTTGATAGTTGAAAATATAAATTTCCATGAAACGCGTCCTTGTTATTAGCTGTTTAAAAATATTTTTTAAATTTCCAGGTTTTGAAATGTTCTCGAAAGTTTCGATGGAAATTTTCCTACACTTTTGAAAGTTTCCGCAATTTGCACATCATTACATATTCCTGAAATAAATATACTGTAGGATTTAATGTAATTTTCTCGAACAAGTTAAAGTTTAGCTCCCCGACTATCTTGCTTATAAACACATGTAAGTTTTTTTGTAATACAGTTACGCCCACGAATCAATAATAAGTTTGAAAGTTCATTAAATTTCCTTGCAAAATTAACATAAAGAACATAATATACATATCTAGTTTTCAAACACCAACTACGTTTTGGTTATGTACGATACATCGCACACCATGCATTTAAGGCACTGGTCTCACCGCGAGCTACTAAGCTATGAACTATGGGCTATAAACACGAACAAAAGATACGCACTCTCGTGTAAATAAAAGAGACACGGCGATACTCGCCCAGCGGTGATAGCTGATAGCTGGGCGAGTATCGCCGTGTCTCTTTTATTTACACGAGAGTGCGTATGTTTTGTTCGTGTTTATAGCCCATAGTTCATAGCTTAGTAGCTCGCGGTGAGACCAGTGCCTAAGGGTTAACGCGGATTTACTTTTTATCCGGCTCGCTAGCACCAATACGCGAGTACGAGCGGGGTGGATAGAATATAAGTCCGTGTTAATAATGCGGCGGCTATAAAATTCGAGCCGGACTAAACAGGCGCGGGTATCGTTATTATTATTATTAAAGCCCACTGCTGGGCAAAGGCCTCCCCCCTAAGTCTCTAATAGTCCAGGGCCCCGTACTGACCCCGTTAGCATAAACGCAGTAACTAGTTTTAAAATGTTAATTTATACCAAAACAATTTCAGTTGAATAAAGTAAACAATTGATTGACACTTCAAAACTAGTTACTGCGTTTATGCTTACGGGGGCGGCGTAGCACTTTTTATATCGGGGCCCCTGGTTTAGTTCGATTCTTTAAAAAAAATGATGTATACTCTTCTGCAGATGATAAAATGCACTGTTGTTTCTTTCTGCCAAAGGGAGATTTTCTTGAAAGTTGAACAATGTGAAAGCTCACTGATATTCATAAAACGGTGACGGAACGGAATCGCGGAGACGCATCGTATCCGTAACGTTTTTACCACATCCCCCCCATAACACTGCTCAAAAAACGGTGACAATACGGAATCGCGGTAACCCATCGTATCCGTAACGTTTTTACCACATCCCCCCAGAACACTGCTCAAAAAACGGTGACGATACGGAATCGCGGTAACCCATCGTATCCGTAACGTTTTTACCACATCCCCCCAGAACACTGCTCAAAAAACGGTGACGATACGGAATCGCGGAGACGCATCATATCCGTAACGTGTTTACCACATCCCCCTCAGAAGCAGAACACTGCTCAAAAAACGGTGACGGTACGGAATCGCAGTGACGCATCATATCCGTAACGTGTTTACCACATCCCCCTCAGAAGCAGAACACTGCTCAAAAAACGGTGACGGTACGGAATCGCAGTAACGCATCGTATCCGTAACGTTTTTACCACATCCCCCCCATCACACTGCTCAAAAAACGGTCATCATCATCATCAGCCTATAATTAGTCCACTGCTGGACGTAGGCCTCTCCTACCTATTAACTATGCGTATAAACGCATTAGGAGGTAAATACCCATAATCGCCACGCCGGGCAAGCGGATTGGCGATCGCAGTGATGTGTCCACTATGATGACGATGCTGCCCATCATCAATCTTTTATCAAATAATGGTCAGTGACACTTCAATCCCTTAGTCGTCTCTTACCACACCCGCAGGAGGAGTTGGGGTGGTGACAAATGTATTCTTATTGTCGTCACCATGCCGCTGCTTAAATTTAACAAAATAATAGTGGACTTTATAAATGGTTATAATTTATTTAATCGGTTAATAAGATCTAAACAACACAATTCATAACAACGACAGTATTATTAAACCTCTAAGGCTCGATTTCACCAAACTTTTCTTAGACGAATAACGCCTACTCTCTCTCGGATAGTAATGTCAAAAGTCCATAGTAATTTGCCACTAGTATAAGAGAGTGAGCGATATTTGTCGTAGCACGACAAATAGGATAAAATAGCACCATCAAAAGCCACCAGGGTCACGTTTTATAAAGTTACAAGTGACAGCAACAACGATAACTAATAAAAACGGCATCGGCACTATAAGCTTTCTGGGCGGTTACCATGACGTACTAATGCTATTCAGTTTAGGTCAAGAGAAAAGGACAAGGCTATACGAGTCATATTTCTCTGCCCCTTTCCCTGAACCTAAACTGAATCGCATGCACCCCCTGATGGCTGCCGAATACAAACCGCTTTTTTAACCCAGGCGCATAAAGAGAGGAGTGTTATTTATTAGATTGATATATGCTATCCTTGTAATTACTCTGATGTTGATGAATCTGCAACGAAAATAAACATTGTTTTTATAAATATTAGTCCAAGTCACCCAATGGGCAATGGAGAGGGCTATGCTGGGAGTCTCTCGGCGAGATCGTACCTATTAGAAATGAAACCATTCGCAGCAGAACCAAAGTAACCGATATAGCTCTCAGAATCGCTAAACTGAAGTGGCAGTGGGCGGGGCATATTGCACATAGAACCGATGGCCGTTGAAGGGGAAAGGTTATCAAGTGACGGCCACGTACCGGAAGGCGCAGCAAGGTGGACTGATGACCTGGTGAAGGTCGCAGGAGTCCGGTGGCGCAGGATCGGTCATTGTAGCAATCTTTGGGGGAGGCCTATGCTCAGCAGTGGACGTCTTTCCGCTGATATTATGTTGATGATGATAATGATTCCGAGTGAAAGAAAGGTGACATTAAAAAAATATATATATCTTGGGACATCTTACACAAATCGACCTAGTCCCACGGTAAACTCAATGAAGGCTTGTGATGTGGGTACCAGGCGACGATATATATAATAGATAGATACATATAGATACTTAAATACATAGACAGCCATGACTAAGGAACAAATGTTTGTGATAAATAAATACACAAATATTGCCCTCGCCAGGATTCGAACCCGGACCCTCCAGCTTCATAGGTAGGGTTACTACCGACTAGGATACGAAGGATTTCCATCAATCGATCGCCGTAGATCCGAGGTTGTGTAAGTAACGTAAGTACGAGTATAGCGGCGATAACTGTGACCAATTATTACTGCGACTATCTTGCAATTCGCAATACATTGCGGCATTTAACCGACCACTTGAACCCACAGCACCTGCGACCATATATAACATGGACATCTAACGCCAGCTCAAAAATGCCCCCAAAATCAATTGTTCAATTGTGGCAAGATGGGTAGGACATAGCGCTTTTCTCAACACCGCGCATATTTCGGCGCAACATCTTTGACAAATGTTTATAGAAAATAGCCAATCAAAACTTTGATGGACCAATCACAACTATTTTTAAATGGCGGTTTAAGTTTTTATAGGGTGACATTGAAATTCATTGACGTGATGCATTAAAGAGGGGGTGACATTTGTCAACTAAAATTTAGGACCGTTTTGGAAAGGCAATTTACTATGGCGTGCGGCTTCCATGTTTTATTTGTTCGTAGCACAGCACCTATATAACTAGTAATATTTCATACCTTCCTCGGTAGCGTCCTCGCTGGTGCCGGCGTCGCTCCACTCGTCGACGTGCGGCGTGAACTTCGCTTCCTTGTAGTTCCCGAAGCCGTCACACTCCACGTCAGTCTCTAGTCGGCACCTCTCCCGAGCACAATCTGCAGAAATCGTTATAACCTTTGGTTATACAGGGCTACTTTTTCACCGGTACAATACATTTTACCATATCATTGGTATCGATAATAGATCACATTTATCACGGTAAATCAACTTTTTTCTGTCTGTTATTGCCATAGTTACGGTCGCCTGAGTCGCGCTGGTTTTATGCAAAATTATGCGATTGTGGAGCACCTATACAGTCGATCTATCACATTGTTCAAGAGTGCCCAAAAAGGAGATACAGTGGAGACCCTCTGGACCTATTAACGTTAAGTGAAAACGCAGCCCGATGGGTGGAGAACTTAGATATTAATTTGTAATGTAATTCTTTAATAGCGACCAAGTTATGTAATGCCATACGAATAAATAAATATGCAAAATTATGCTACTTCATTTATGCTGTCCATTTTTGTAGATGGCCCATCAAGGAAAGGGTTTATTAACACCAGAAAAATGCATGTTTGCATAGTTTAAGTATCATAATTATGCATAAAACCAGCGTGACTCAGGCGACCGTAACCATGGCAATAACAGACAGAAAAAAGTTGATCCATCAAATAAAATTAAGACATTTTTTTTCGTTTTTATTCTTTTATATTTCATGCAACATAATGGGCGCACTAATTACAAGGCGTCAAAGGTGCGGTAGGTATGACGAGGGCGGCGGGGAGGGGTGATTCAACCCGCCCCCGCGGCGCCGCGCGCGATGACATTTTAAACAAACATTTGACAGTTCGTGTGTTTTGCTAGTTATGCACGTCGATAGATGCGTAATACGTCCACATTTCTTGTTAGATTCGCGGATAAGTTCGAACATTAGTATTTTAGTTTTAATTTTTTTTACGAAGGGGTAGTAATAAAAGATACTAGTATTTAGCATTTTGGACGACTAGGTATTACGTATGGTGATTTATTGTACTAGTGAAAAAGTAAGCCTGTATTATCAATGGTCAGCGGCCATACCGCGAACACCGAAGTCCGTAAATTTCGGGGATTTTCTCTAATGACGCCTTCGTTGAGTGACAGAGCCAAATCACCGAAATGAACTACTCATGCCAAAAGTTGTGATATTTTCATACAAGCTCACCGCAATTCATGTTAGACACTTCGGCTCTCGGCACCTTGACGCCTATGATAGGTGTTCCGTCTTCCAAGGCGCAGTAGCAAACGAAGCTACGGCACTGAAAATAATAGGCTCTTTTATAGCGTGGCCACGACATCGGTTTAACCCTTAAATGCATAGTGATGTATATATGCATCATGTATTCTCGACTCTATTGACAGCATATCAGAATTCAAATTTGAATAAAACTTTGACAAGGTCATGCATTTAAGGGTTAAGGCACGGACTATTCTGTAAATACTTTTCTGTAAATAAGTAAATTTTATTGTATGAAAATTTTGAAAATGATAACATCGAAACCCCATAGAATATAGTTATAGCCATACTGTATCTTTTGTTAAAAAAGCTATGATAAACACAGCTTTTAACCTTTTGGATGCCAACAACCGATATATAATTGGCACTGCAAGTTCAACGCAAAATACCGATATATAAGTCATGGTCCACAGTCCACAGAGCAATATAATCCTACAAGCACGTGCGTAAATTTCACATTCAGATTTGTAATTTTTTTGACGTGGCGCCTGAGTGAAAACTTTTGTATTTGACATGGCGGCAAAAAGGTTAACACAGCTGCAGAACAATGTCACTATTTCCCATTACAATTTACAATGAACGGAATCAGTGACGAAAATATCGAATACCTGAACGGGTGCATACAACCACAGCGGGGTGCACTGAGGCGCATTGTAGTGCAGGTGACCATCTTGTCCGTATTTCTTCTTGAACAGTTTCATCTCGCGCTTGCAAGGTTCTGTAAGTTATGTATGAAGCTCAACCTCGTGCTCAGTTGATGGAAAATAAACCGCTTTCAGAGTGAAAGAAAGATGACGCTTTGATGAATTGATTTCTTTAGATCCGGGGTTAGTAATTATAGCAATGATTTTATACCTAAACCGATATTCAATACCAAAACGAAGTGTATGATAGTTCAGTGACAACGCGTTGATGTTTTACACCTTAGTACTCAGGTACATAAAATACTGCAATTGCAGCGCTCGTTGATGTCTTTTCCTTTGCTAATTTTGTACTTTAAGTCCGTAGGGTACTTAAATCAACTTTTCGTCATGGTTTATAGGTTGAAAACAGAGTTCCTTGGACAGCGAACTAAGCCATAGGTTTGTAATATTCGAAAATTGTCGGGAGTACCTGTCTTTCCAATTACGTCTTAAGCTATCTGCCGTGTAGAGAACTATATAATTTGATTTATATCATCAATGTGAAAAATCTAATGATGTCCATTTTATCAGTAGGTTTTTCATATTGGTCACAGAAAGAAATGTCGGAGGGCTATAATTATCGCCTCTATACTTTGCTCAACTTCGTATCTGCAACAGTCAATTGACGGAAAAAACACTTTTTTTATGTGACGAAGGTAGACAACTGAGCTCTCAGCCTACCTGATGGAAAGCAGGAACTGAGGCCCATGGACATAGTGGTCGAAAAATTGCCTATGCGCTGCCTACCCTGAGGACTTAGATGGATTGCCTCTATCTATGCTAGTAATTACACCGGCTATCTTACCCCCAAACCGAAACACAGCAGTGTAAACACTGGTATTTAGCGGCAGGTTAACGGGTAAGATGGTGGTAGCTATCCGGGCGGACCCTGCACGAGGTCCTACCACCAGCAAAATCAAAATGTAAAGAGTGAAAGAAATGCGACATTTCCTTGAATTGATTGCTAGGTCCAAAGTTGAGTAAGTAGAGCTTAGCAAAACTCAAAATGTTTGTACATTTGGAACATGTCTTCGATATCGATAAAAATTTGTAGGCCGCTAGAGTCAATGATACTGAGCAAGATCCACCACATTTTCCAAAATTTCCCAAATTGTTTGTATGAAACATTCCGTTTCTGTTACCAACCACGATCGACTAATGCGATTTTATGGGTTTAGGACCTAAACTGAATCGCGATGTGTCAGATGCATAGAATGGTTCTCTTATTTATCGCCGAAAATTATATGGCCGAATATCATTTTCCAACTCACGTTTCGCGTAATTTTACTTCGCCGAATGTTCATTTCCCAACTTATTAAAATGTTTTGTTTTATTTGCCAACCTCACAGTTACCAACTTAACATTTGGTCGGTGTTTTACAAAGCAAATTTTCAAAATGCCAACAATCATACGGCCGAATGTTTTACTTGACGTAATATATACTTCGTTGTTTAAATTGTTTACCAAATGTTTCATTAAGTACAATTTCGTTTAGCAACTACGTAATATTATTTGTGTAACTATTAATATAATACGGCAATGAAAATGGAATCGATCTTGTACCTAAAATATGCGTATTGAATTTCGAAAAAGCTGCGGTACTGAGTCTTCGATCAACTTTTGAAGGAATTTATTTACAAGGATGCCATTTTCACTTGGGCCAAATTTCATACAGGCAATTACCTTTTTTTGAAATGCCTCCTTTTTCTATTTTTTTATTATTTTCTTGTACAGTAGGTATGAATACTAGCATATCTTTTTTAGGGACGAGAAAAAAAAAATAACCTCGAAGGTCAGGCGGGAGCTCGCTACGCTTCGCTCCCGCCTGACCTTCTAACCTGACCCGGCCAAGTCGGATCTGCACTGGAAGGCTTTGCTCACTCGCTTCGCTCGCTCGCTCATTTTTTCCTTCTGGTAAAAAAAACCATATAAATAATAGTGAAAATAGTTTTTTTTGTTGGTTTGTTTTTCAGTGTTTGCCAAAGAAAGAATTAAGTATGGGTAGGGTTCTTTGTAACTTGCCAAACGTATGAAAAGGCAACTGTTGCATCAGCGAAACGTTATTCGTCCATGAGTTGTTCCGTCAAGTGAACCATTTGTCAAATGATAAGTCTGCCAAAAGTTTAGTTGCGTTATAATAATCTGCTTTACAATAATTCTGCCAAGTGAAACGTTGTCATATAAAAATTTGGCAATCGTTAGTTTTCAAAGTAAAAGGTCGGCGAAACGTTGGTTGGCAAATGAAAATCGGCCAAATAAAATTCGGCGAAAAGGCAGAACACCACATAGAATATTTTTTTTTGGCACAACAAAGTGGCTCCACTCCACCTGAGGAGTGTCTTTTCAAAAGGGCTTATTTTCACTTTCAACTTTTTTTAAACTATGAATGTAGTTTTGCTAAAAGTAGAGAAATACATATCTGTTTTGAATTTGAAGTTCTAATAAGCCTCTTCTTGTCCTCCAAAATGTTAAAATATCAAAATCCGTGTCAAAAGGGCCTATTTCTCCCTTACACTAAGAAAATGATATGAGCTTTTAGAAGTGTATATTTTATTATAATAACTTATTATTAAGTACTTTTTGTATAAATGAAGGGTTTGTAAAATTTCCTTGAAAAACAGCTTGTGTATTATTGGATAAACTCACAAGGCCGCAACAAAACGGCTTAATTCCAAAAGTTCCGCATCAAAAGGGCTTAATTCTGAAAGTTTATGTTATATTAACTTAATAATTAAGTTGATAAAGCAATATATTTCGTGCCATAACATTTATATCAACTTACTTAAGTACTATATCAAAAACACAGAAAGAATATCGAAATGAAAACCGTGGATTTATGTTTTTCTCAATTTCCCAAAAAAAGTTAAAACTGGAAATAAGCCCTTTTGAAAAGACACTCCTCACCTGATCGTATGTGAAAAGTGGATGGTTCTATAGAAGTGTTAAAAACTGACAAGCAGAACCTAAAATGAATCGCATTAAGAGATCATAGTAGCCCACCTGATTTCTATACATTTTTGGTAGCAAAAAAGGAATGTTTCTTGCAAACATTTTGGGACATTTTGGGAAATGAGGTGGATCTAGGGTTGCAAAAATGCGGTTTTTTTTTTCTGGCTTGATAAAAAAAATGAAAAAAAAAAACCGGAAAAAAACGTTTTTTTTTTCTAAAATGTGTTTTTTTCATAAGTTAGAAATCTCAAAATTAGCAAGGCAAAAAACACTTTTTTACAGTTTTTTTTAACTTTATGTTAACTATTAAACGAATATCATTTAACAACTTTGATTTTAGGTTTATAAACGACGAAACTACGAAATCCGTATTAGGTAGTTATCGCTATTTACTTGTTGGCAACACCATCGCCTCTCCGCGCTCCGAGCCGCATGGGGATTCCCCAATAAACGTTTGCATACTGAGTGTCTACCGAATTAAAATGAACGTTATTATCATTCAAACAGAGTCTAGTTAATTCTGTAATAGATTAGTATACCTGAAAAAAAAAATTTAGAAAAAAACCATGGTTTTTGGTTGTTTTTTCATGTCTTTTCAAAAATTTGAAAAAAACATTTATTGTATTTTTTTCTTTTTACAACCCTAGGTGGATCTTGCGTGATCTAAATGTACAAACTTATATCTGAAGGGTCCACGGCAAGAACATGTTTAGACCTTCTAAAAGTCAGGGCAAATTTGCACCATAATTTATTATAAGGTCGATTTTTCTTCTGAAATTTGAATTGAGTAGATATGCTATTTCCGTGGACCCTTCATCTTGTGTTCTCTACGCCTACCGTAGGGTACAATAATTTCCTCGCTGCTCCTCTTCCGGCTCTGCACGTGAGAATGCACGGTGTGTATGTCCTGGCAGGTCCCCTGCCGGCAGACTAGGCCGTCGTCACAGCCCGGCTCCAGGAGTTCTTCTTCTACCTACACACAAAACTCTTAACCCTTAATAGGGCAATGGTAATATATTTACCACCTCATTTTGAAATTTATTCTGTCATTTAATTAGTGTCAAAGCCAATGAAATTTAGGTGTGACTGATGCCTTATTAAGGGAGCTTGGTGCCCTAATATCACCGATTTCAGCCCACGCTGTCAAGACAGCTTATGTTGATAAAGGGCATTTTCACTTTCAGGGACACTCAGTTGTAGTCAGCGGTTCTACCGCGAAAAACGAAATTCGTAAATTTCGAGCATTTGTCTCTCTCACTCTAATGATGTTTTCGTTTGAGTGACAGAGAACATTTTATTTTAAATTGACGAATTACGATTTTTGCGGTAGTAGGCCTGGTTCGTTCGTAATGACAATTAAGTACAATATCTTTAGGAATTTAAGCTTGATCGGTGTTTTTATATTATAATATCGCTAATGTTTTGTAATATTAACTTCAAATATGAAACTTTGGATATATTTATTTACAAAAATACAATATTTATGTACATAGATTAAATCTAACTAATCTACTTAACCTAACCTATATCTAAGATTGGCCCTTGTGGCATTGTACCGAGGATGCTGGCGGCATTTCCTCGCTGTATCGCAATACTGATGCGTTGTGCGAGGAAGTCGCCAGCTCTTCGGTCTCTAGTTACATCAACCAGACGTTTCGCGATCTCAGCAAACAATTTGCGTGCGCTGGGACCCCAAGAACCTAAAGTTTCTACGCCAAACGGTACAAAATCGTACTCTTTGCCGAGGCCCTTATATTTATTACGTTTTAAAAATTCGGCATTTTCAGCCGCAGCGGCTGCCTTAAACGTAGTTCGTTGAAGATGGGACGGTGCCAGGGTATCTACGCAAGTAGCATCCCATACCAACATCTAAT
Organism: Thaumatotibia leucotreta; assembly: GCA_025490895.1. Lineage (NCBI taxonomy): Eukaryota > Metazoa > Arthropoda > Insecta > Lepidoptera > Tortricidae > Thaumatotibia > Thaumatotibia leucotreta. The sequence goes on from JALPQI010005588.1 coordinate 32,593, forward strand.
ATGAAACTATTATTCGTCTTTATTGAAATTTAGTGTTTAATTGTCGTTCTAAACTTGAGTAAAATTACGATTTTTTAATTTCACTCTAATTGGGTGTCCCTTATAGTGAAAAAGCTCTAAAACCAATAAAGCAAAACAAATTTTATTTATTTTTGTTCTATAATATTTTACCATGATAGTTATTCATGAAATAAATTTATGGAAACGGATTATAGGTATGGTGTGTTACTCTCCAGCCAGACCACAACGCCTGATTAAACTCGATTTCTAGTAGACTCATATTATATAAGAGATACGAGTATTATAATGTTGTTAAAACATGCCCTTACCTCTGTTTCGTTGTTACCATTCTTCTCTAAGACGGACTCCTTAAATTCGGCGCATTTTTGGTTCAATTCTGCAAGAAACATTTTGGGCATCAGTCCGGTACAATACTTTTCTATTGGAAGCCAAACGTTCCATTTTAGTTAATTACCTAATTAGCTCTTTTACAACCTTTTATATAATTTCACCAGTGCTGATGTATGTCTGCAGTTAATCAAATTCCGTGAATAATTTTGATACTCTTCAGTTACTCATAATATCGATTGGGTAAAAATGATGTTTACCTACATGTGTAGGTAAGTCAATGACAATGCAATAATGATATTGTAGAGTAGGTCTGATGATGCTGTTGGAAGGCGGCTACAGGAACTTAGGAACGAAAAGACGTAGCCCTTGTACGGTCGGCTCTAATAATATGTATACGATTTTGATCCTTATGCCTTTGACATATGTTCCGAAATGTATACATATTATTAGACGTGACTGTACAGTCGCTATCAGATAATATATATCATAACGTCCGGAGCGCTCAAAATATCAGAACACGCCTCTATTATTTTTTAACGCTCCGGACGCGACATATATCTGGCGGCTTATGATGGTCCTATCGTTTACCGTAAGTTCACGATTTATCATTTTTTATCCAATTGTCTACTTATTGTGAAGGCAATAACATGGTCGCGGGCACAGACATAATAATCGTACGAATTAGGTATTTGTCAGTGACAGTTTAGCATCAACTACGATTGTGCTTTATTCAAGTTTTAGACGATTTTGTTCGATTGGAGCCTCCAAGGAGCTTATGATGATCGCATATTTACCGTTGACAACTAAAACAAATTGTACTTTTATTAGAAATTAAACTTTTAGTGCCATAATTTTGAAGTTGGCGCCGGTTACTTTACAGTGACAAATTTCAACGACAAATGTGAATTTATGTCTAATGTAAGAGTAGCAGAGTGGTTTAGGCATCGGCTGAGAAGGTATTACGTCCGACGTCACTTTTTTCGTTACCAAATATTTATAATTTATAGCTATTTCTCTACTGACAGTACGCCTCAGTCACTAACGAAAGTAAGAGCTGCACTGGCCACAGCAGTTGCACTCCTTGTTATCAGGCTCAAAGGCGCCTGTCGGGCAGTCCCTCTCCTGCTTCATGTTAGGCGGGCAGGTGTAGCCTTCGCAAGATGGGCAGTCGGGGTCCGTCGCCTCGTAGCGGAAGCTCCGACGGCTGAAAATGGAGGAAGGACATTTCGATGCTGACATATTCAGGGTCAAGGCGTTCATAGTTAACCAACGCCATTAGCGAATATTAAGATATAAAACATTGTTCATTTGATGCCTTAAGTAGCATGGAGGGTTAGTCTATCTGACCGTCCGGTCAAAATTTATATTTCTCCAACTTCTAATAAGAACACAACACATATAGATCCTCTATCATAAGAATCTTGTATGCTCCGATCACTCCAGCCAAAGGAATAATAAGTATAAGAAGGCCTTTTATTTTGACCAAGGCAGGGACTGAGTACTTACACATTGAAAGCAGTAGTGGGCAGAGAAGGAACTGTCATCGGGACACCTGAAAAAATAATAAAAAATCTCATTATCTCTTAAACCATTTTTATAATCGCGTATTTACAAATAGTTTTCATCAGCTACTTCACCCATTCGTGCTGAAGGCATCTAATATAAGAACTTTATTCGGTTAGTTTTAATAATGACGAAGCCTGTAGCGGGTATTGTCATTGGTGTGTATGACGAATCCTGTTGCTGATTGAATTTTGTAACATCTTGACAAAGCCAGCGGCAGATTCATGTGTAAAAGTTCTTGTTGCGTTTTATCCTAGCATACTGGTGTCCCACTGCTTAACATTTAAATATAAGATTTTTTTACGCAACTAGTAGGTACCTACGTGCGTAGAAGACTCGGGGTACGAAACCTTCCCGACAAGCTGCAAGAACACTTACAATCCACCGTAACTTACAAACTTTCAGGGCCCAGAAGAAGGGAGCCTTAAAATACATGGTTCGACGCAGTTACGGAAGATCTGGAGTGCTGCAATGTTTCAGAAGATGACACGTCAGACAGAGCCAAGCGAAAAGATAATACAAGGTAGGCAGACCTCACCATCAGATCGGAATAATAATTGCCAAAGAGAGAGTGAGAGAAAATAAGGACTTTTGTAACACTTGCTTACATCTGCGAAGTGTCTTGTCACACCGAAGAGCAAGGGTCTCCTGTTCCGGATGGCCCAAATACGGGTTACAGCCAGCTCTGAAATCTGCAGACTATTTGTAAAGATTCCTATCAAAATGGACCTTATTGTCGATGATGCGTCATGCGACGTCGCCTATATATTTGCGAATTGTTGGTAAGAACTTAAGCGCTGACGACGATAAGATCTCTTTTGCTATAAAACGTCACATATATCAATTATCCTACAGGTGACTTCTGAGTCACGTTTTATAAAGTTACATTTTACAATTTTGCTGTTTGCTCTTTCTAGCTAATATGTGCGTGCGTTAGACAGGCAAACAGCGAAATTGTAAAATGTAACTTTACAAAACGCGACCCTGATGGTTCAGCTTTTACGATTTATGCTATGCGTCATTTTCGCTTGCAATACTTGTTAGAACGTAACGGCAATGACGACAGACGGTAAACAACGGAACCATCATAAGATTCATAAGCCTCCAGGCATATTCCTGTCTGTAATATTACAAGGTTCTATGTTACACTTTTCTCAGCTTGAAATTTGAACATTGTCACATTGACACTATTATCTCTGTTGACACTAAGCCTATTTAAATTAGAACTCTATAAAGCATATCTGAAGTGAAGAGTGAGGTCTATTTTGTTTGTACATTGTTATGCAATGGACATGGCTGGCTGAAAATTTTTCTCAAAATTATCGCCCAAAGTTATTTTGACGAATAGGTATCACTTTCCAATCTACGCATCGCAAAATCTAATTTCACTGAAAAGTCAGTTGCCAACTGCAACGTATTGCGTACGTATCTTTCACATATTATGATATTCCAACCTAACCTTGTTGAAAAAGTCAGCCAAATGAAAGGTGGCAAATAATGAATTTAGTAATGATAAGTATGGAAGATTTCTCCCGTGTTGTGAAACTTACCTATGGAATTGACTGGAAGAAACTCTTCTGAATCGAAGTTGAATTCGTCATGTACGCAAGATTGATCCAATTCTGTCAATCGTGATGGGAAAGTGATTATTTGATAAGCATACTATCATATTATTGTAAAGGCGTTATGAGCGCAATGCAATAGTACTTTACATATACATTATACGTGGAGTTGGGCAGGCCTGGCAATATCTGTCAAGTGGATCACAAGGATAACCCTCTACGTGTGGGGCCATAATATTTGCTGTTGTATTGTTTGACTTAATACTTTTAATTTGTCAGTGGTGGCAACTCTGGTTGATACCCGTAGGTAAAAGGTTAAAGAATTGAAGTGTCACTGACCATCCATTTATTAATTCATGATCGATAATGGGCAACAACATTATCATAGTAGACACACTACAGCGATCGCCAATCCGCTAGATCAGCGTCACGATAGCTCCCAATGTGTCCGTACGCGCAAGTAACAGGAGAGACCTATGTCTATAAGTGGACTGTAACACACTGATCCTACGAACAAATAAAACATGGAAGCCGCACGCCATACTAGATTGCCTTTCAAAAACGGTCCTAAATTTTAGTTGTCAACTGTCACCCCCTCTTCAATGCATAGAAATGTAAAGAATTTAAATGCCAACCTATAAAAACTTAAACCGCCATTTAAAAATAGTTGTGATTGGTCGGTCAAAGTTTTGATTCGCTATATTCTATAAACATTTGTCAGATGTTGCGCCGAAATAGGTATGCGTGGTATTAAGAAAAGCGCTATATCCTGCCCATCTTGGCACAATTGAACAATTTATGAGCTGGCATTAGACGTCCATGTTATATACACGGTGCCTCGCGAGGAAACCACATAATTTTAACTATGCATTCTAGACATCAAAATAAACAAAAAATATTATGAGACCAAATGTCAAATTCCACAAAAAAAAAATTTTTTTTTCGATTTTTTTTAGACTTTTTGAATGCTTTTTAACATTTCCAATACTTTTTATCATAACAACAATTTGTTAAAACTAATTTTTTAAATGTTTTTTTTAGGGACAGGTTTTTTCGTCAAGTTTATTCTTATTTTTTGATTGTCAGGCAAAAGGTGTGGTAATATTAGAACACATTGTGGCAGCATTGTAATCAAAAAGAAGTTTTATGACGAGTTACGTCGAAAAACTTTTTCCGAAAAAAGGTTAATTATCTTTGGAACCAAGCCGAATCCAGGAAATTTTATATAACATTAAAGACTCTAAATATGGTCAGGAATCCAGCATTAAAATCTTTCGGAATGCTGACGTTACACCGTGTATATGGTCGCAGCACTGATCATTATGAGTAGTAGTAATGGCACCAACCTCTGTAGAAGACGCACTCGTCACAACAGCGGCACTTGGCGTAGTCGGCCGGTATGAAGATGGACCGAAATTTGCCGTATTTCTCATCGCAGTACGTATGGTATTCCGTTTTTGGGACTCTTCTTTCCCTGAGAATAATGAGCAATCGTATATACCTACATATTTAAATCAAAGCGGGTAAAGCCGATCGCCTGTCTACAAGGGCGGTATTGCCATAAGAGGGTATATTTAAGCTTTAATGTACTATATATAATCAGGGTTCGGATATCTCGTAGCACGGTAAGACGTTAAAGAACCACGGAGTCGATTTTAACATAAAAGTTAACTCATATAGGTACTCATTCCAAAAGTTGATTATAAACGAAATAAAAATAATTTGGAATTGAAATCAACTACATTTCAAATTAAAAAAAGACACTATGTTATTAATATTATGTAAAAAACACGCAAACAAAAAATATAGGTATAGTTCGAGAAATATAAATTGAAGGTATAATTTTACTATAATGTAGGTAGAAAGTTACCAATTTATATTTCACGAACTATAACTAAAGCTTCTAGTTTGTAATATCCATAGACCACGTAGATAAAGGTATAAGTTCTTGAAAGTAAAAGCATTTTTTGACTAATTAATACATGAGGATGAGTACGAGTATTAAGTTGACTTTTATGTTAAAATCGACTCCGGGGTTCTCTAACGTCTTACCGAGCTACGAGATATCCGAACCCTGACTATAATAAAAGTATATAAAATTCTTACTTGCAGGAATCCCGAAACAACTCACATTCCGAGGTGTTGCTGAAATGGGCGCATTGTGGACACATCTGGAAATCTGCGCGCAAAACAAATTGCATGGTGTTAGCGGCGTTTGGAACGAGGCTTTACGATGACAACCTACCTGTCAAGGAGAGTTAAAAGGACAAAATAATACTTAGCGGCTCGTTAAATTAGAAGGCGTTTATGAATAAGGGGGATTAAAGGTCTTCGCACACTATAACAACTCCACGCCAACGCGGCAGCAACTTGACTCACACTCACGACGAGTAGTCAACTAGTTGATCCACGCAATGGTCACTAGTGGACAAATGCGGTGTCAACGAGTGGGCAACGAAAATGGTTGCTCAATACACGTCAGTCGCAAACGCATAGTCGTTGCGTGGACAACGTGTGGTCGTTGCGTGACAAACGAGTCAGGGTTTCCCTTTAGTGTACGATGCGTAGGCCACTCGTCGTACATTACTTTAATATCATTTTTTGAAATTAAACCTTGAACATATGACACAGGGTTTAAATTGTAATGATTAGACTTGAGTCTTGAGGGTGTGGAGTAGATATAGTGTGCGAAGACGTATACACCTTATTGTGCTTTTGACTGTACAATCCTGAAAACATTAACCTTCGTATTACGCTTCGATGTCTTGTTAGGAACCAGGACCCTCCGTTCAGGGTCCAACATGAGCACAGGAACCTCACTTTTGGAAACTGTGGTATAAAACCTTGCCACGACGGCTAAAATGAACAGGAACAGAACAATACCAATGCTGTCCCGGCATAGTGCGCGGACAGTCCTCGCGCTGGGGAACCGCACGGCGTCCTCATCTTGCTGGTCCTGGCAAATGGCGTCCATGCTGTCTTTGCGGACCAGAGACAACAGCTCGGTGGAGCGCCAGTACTCGCTCGTGTCGTGCTCCTTGTCTATGAGCGCTATGAACGGCAGGAACTGGAAGAGAACTTGATGACATTTACGACATTTTATCACAGCTATTTTCTATGACATCATCGTTTGAACCATAAACACTGTACATTGTGTATTAAGGGCGGTAAATATGAAATTGTGAACGAGTGTGAAAGTAAAGCCCAAGCCGAAGGCGCGAGCTTTACTTCATACGAGTTCATAATTCTTGTACCGCCTGTGGCACACACAATGTTTTTCATAAAAATAAAAAAAATAAAATAAACCATCATCACACCTGTGAGGCAAAAAAAGTAAATAAAACTATATATTTTCACAAAACTACTCTAATTAAAATGGCAATGGACTTAAATTTATCATTTTAATAACAGAAATCCCGTAATGTTGTTTGAAAATCCTTGATTGCCCTAGGGCGTAATGACGCATGTACGGCGCGCATCGCCGCAGCGCATTGGCGCACTTACCGAACAGGTGTGATGAAAATAATATTAATGTACAGTATGGACGCACCATACCTCCCACCGAAAGTAAGCCCCACCCACTCCGGTGCGGCACACTAAAGTTATCCTGGCATGTCATGTATTGTATTACAAGCATGGTGCGTTATTTTCATATATTTAACCCATTACCAACTGATCTTTTATATCCGTTTACAAATTCTGTTACACCTTTCCTGTAAATCTATCCCATTTCCTCGTTTTTGTCTCTCGGACAAAAGCACAAACCGTACTAAGCCCACGAAAAAAATAATCCTTGTAGGTTAATGGTAAATTTGGGTTCTCCTTTCTATAAACACACAAACTTCATAATATATAATATCAAAAGGGTCTGTCAACATTTAATAATCATTCTCTAAAAAAATTAACTATAAGGGTTCCTAGTTCCTACGGAACCCTAAAACGTTTCCCCGGGAAAGCTAGGATTACAGTCAAGAGCAAAACTATTTATCGAAAGATTCCTCTTATAAATATGTTACGACGTTCTTATTACACACAATTAAAGTGCACTGCCACATATTTTTAAACATCTTTGTATACACTCTATTTTGCCTTTGACTATACAATCCTGAAAACATTAACCTTCGTATTAGGCTTCGACGTCTTGTTAGCAGCCAGGACCCTCCGTTTAGGGTCCAACGTGAGCACAGGGACCTCACTTTTGGAAACTGTGGTATGAAACCCTGCCACGATTGCTAAAGTGAACAGGAACAGAATTGATTTCATTTTGATTTTTTTACAATTTATTTTGGTGTTCTCTGACGTGGGCTTTGATTGTATGTCTTCCTTGGCACATATCTGTCAGACAGACAACTGAGAATAACTACAAAAAAAATGCATTAGCCAGCCAGTCAGATACTAATGACTCACATAAAGCATTTGATGAAAGGGCCGATTCTCTATGCAAACACGGCTACGCTCTTTTCATTATCATCATCATCATCTCTGCCATAAGACGTCCATTGCTGAACATACGAATCCCCTCTGGACCTCCACATAGTACCGGTTAGATGCGACTTGCATCCAGCGTGTCCCGGCGACCTTCATAAGGTCGTCTGTCCATCTTGTGGGTGGACGTCCTACTCTGCGTTTGCCTAGCCGTGGTCTCCACTCGAGCACTTTTCGAGCCCATCGACCATACGCTCTTTTGGTTCGGCTTTATTCCTATGTAAAATAAGAGTGACAGCTGGTAACCACAGTTACCAAAAGCAATTGAGTGGCTAAGGATGCTACACATTCGTAAATAGCATCCTTAGGCACAGGTCTTTCGGAAACTAAACCGTAATGATATCTTTGATGTCGACTATACCATAGACTTATTAATTTAATAGACCGAGTCTATTATATCTGTGGGTGACGCCAGCAATGCCTGTCAACGATCTTTGTTTGGCTATACTAGTGCACCTAAACCGCAAATAGTAAAAGTGATTAAAATAAAGCTTTTCATGTATATTTCTGTTCGATAAGTGCACGGAATGTGATAAAAGTGATGACTTGTGTGGTTCCATGGTGTAAAAACCGCCAGGGTTACCTGAATGAACAAAATAAAGACATTACGTTTCACCGGTAATTTAGTTTTGACTTGAATTTTAAAATTTCGAACCTTATTAAGGTAAAAGTAACTGAAAATCTTATTCAATATTTGTTGCCGGATACATGTGTGTAGCTTTGTGAATTAACCATTCGTATTTGCATTCGTAATGTAATTATAAATAGTGGGATTCAAATATTTGTATTGCATAGTGTTGTACTTAAGCGATCGATCGTGATATCGATAAATCTATTGATAGCCAACTCAGAAAATGAATCGATGTTTTTAATTTCCAACAGGGTCGCGTTTTATAAAGTTACAATTTACAATAAAATATGCTCAAATTACAAATTCAAAAATATGCTCCGCACATTTTTAAGCTGTTGTTTCAGGCAAGGGCGTACCCATAAGTGATTACATTCTGACGTAGTACCCACCATATTTGGTAATCATCCAATGTCATGTCAACCAGAAAGTAAAGAAACGGGAGACCCAAGAGCTGGCAGCTTCCTCGCTCAACGCATTAGCTTGGCAATCCAGCGAGGAAATGCTGCCAGCGTCCCGAAAGTAAAGTAAGTTTAGTTTAATAATGACACTCATGTGATACTTGTGTAGACTGATTAATTATAAAGAAGCCATCATACGAAAATTGTTAGGTATGCTTTAAGGGATGATAAGTTCCGTAAAACATGTTATAATGAGGGTTTTCTGAAATGCCGTTCATCAGGGCGGCAGCACTGAGGCGTCAGGTCCAGAAACTTGTCTAAATTCTCAGAGCGCCTATAGTTTCGTGTAATGATGTGCGAATTGCGGAAACTTTCAAAAGTGTTGGAAAATTTCCATCGAAACTTTCGAGAACATTTCAAAACCCGGAAATTTAAAAATTATTTTTAAACAGCTAATAACAAGGACGCGTCTCATGGAAATTTATATTTTTGACTAGCAAATACATGATATAATGTACAATCAAAAATTGTATGTCTTACAATAAAGAACATGGTTGATAAATTTCTTAAATTTCCGAAATTTTCATAGTAAATTTCTATGGAAATTAATTATATATTATTATAATGATGTGCAAATTGCGGAAACTTTCAAAAGTGTTGGAAAATTTCCATCGAAACTTTCGAGAACATTTCAAAACCCGGAAATTTAAAAATTATTTTTAAACAGCTAATAACAAGGACGCATCTCATGGAAATTTATATTTTTGACTAGCAAATACATGATATAATGTACAATCAAAAATTGTATGTCTTACAAAAAAGAACATGGTTGATAAATTTCTTAAATTTCCGAAATTTTCATAGTAAATTTCCATGGAAATTAATTATATATTATTAAAGGAGTATTGCGAGAACTAGAAAGTATGTTATAAAACCAAAAATAAACACCAACAGACTTGAACGTCAACAAACACATTGTGGACACCACTTCCTTACCTACTTCTTAAATTAAACGAACAAAAGCTATATTGAGGATTTAGGTTTAAGACTCTAGCGAGCTAGTACGTAATCGAATTTTCACAATTAATGTTCCATCAGCAATTTTTCTTAGTTTTGTTTCTGGAAAAAAGGTATTCCATCAGGTCGCAAGCTCCATTTTCTCAGCAGATTCGTATAAAAATGCCTTAGACCAAATCCCACAGTTGTGTTTATAATTTGTCACTGTATCACTGTTTCGGTCTTCCTAGTTTACTACGGAACCCTTATAGTTTCGCCATGTCCGTCTGTCCGTCCGCAGCATAGGCTCATTGGCTGTTAGTACTAGATATTTGAAAGGTACAGGTTTGCATATTAATCATGCCGACAAAGTGGTACAATAAAATAACAGGTTACTGATTGTCTCCTGTTCGTTGCCGCCGCGATTTGGGCTCTACTTTTCACTTACGATCAGGTGGAGTGGAGCCACTTTGTTGTGCCAACATTAAAAAAAAAAAAAAAAAATTTAAAAAATCAGGTACCTCCCCTACATGTAAAGTGGGGATGATTTTTTTAATATACTGTAATCCTATAGTCGTTGGATAGGTCTTTCAGAAAGAATAAGGGTCTCAAGAGAAAGTATTTTTCTAAAGTCAATATTTTCGGAGATAACCTCTCCGGAACCAAAAAAATCGTGAATTGTCCAAAAAAATATGGAAAACATCATGAATATTGAGGTTAAAGAATACTTTAAAATAGGACTATTTCGAACATAATGTTTTTGAATAACTACGGAACCCTACACAGAGCATGGCCCCACAATACTCTTGGCCGGTTTTTTACGGGTAGATGTAGCGAAACTGTTACCATTTTCTCTTCACAAATTGAACCTCTATTTGCAGTGTAATTAAATATTATTATAGTACGATTATATGCAGTTTATTAATCTATTTTTACTACAAAAATAATGTAAAGATTTATGGAAATGAAATTTTCCGCGTAATATTTCGGAATAATTTCCGCGGAAATTATTGAAATTTATGAATTTTATCAACTCTTGGCCAAACCTATAAAAACCGGTTTTTATCAAAACCGGCGTTGTATAGTATGACTGTACTCGTTACTCACTCTAATATTTCTGTGCGTGGATAGGATTTCATGTTCATAAATTTCCATTGTTTCAAGGTCTGGAGAATGTTTCGGAAAAATTCACGAAAATTTCACTTGAGAACATTTCGCAACATAGGAAAGTTTCCATAGGCACATCATTAGTTTCGTGTTTAAATGATTTGTACAAGTTAATAAAATTATGTAAAAAAATAAAATGACCTTCTTCTAGTTAGTTGTTCTTTGAGGCTAGGTAATTGTGTTTCTTAGCGGGACCTTACCGCTAAGTGGCGCCAACTAGTGGCATACGTTTTAGACAGAACACTTCTTATGACATTTGACATTTTAATTAAAGAAAATATTTCATTAATTTTGTGATTTTATTTTTATCCTAAAGTGTAGATTTAGAAATCATGACATATTAAGGATCGCAGAAGATCGTGATTCTGGGTAGGAAATAAGGTTTATTCGCACTGTTCATCGCTACCTAATTTGGTAAAAATATTATTATTGCCGATAAAAGCATACGATGAAGACTGGACAACACTAATAGTAATGACATTTTATCTAGTCAGGTTGGTAGCATTGTTCAAGAAAAATTAAGAAAATGGAGTCGGTGATATAATTCACGACCGAGTAGAACTACCTTGTTTGTCTCTTTTTCCTTATGGAATACATACTGAGATGGTAAAGGATGACAATAGTTTGTTCAGGTATGTCTTAATACACGGAATCTTCCCTATATTTTATCTGTGGACTATACACTACCAGCGGCCCTACCGCGAAAAACGAAATTCGTAAATTTCGAGGATTTGCTCTCTCACTCTAATGACACCTTCGTTTGAGTGACAGAGAAAAATCCTCGAAATTTACGAATTTCGTTTTTTCGCGGTAGTAGGCCAGTATCACGTCTACATGTTTTGAGTTTGCCATTTCAAATAAGCAGGCGTTACTAATTCAATTTTTTCAATTGGACGTAGTTATGCAAAAAGGAACCAAACCATAAGAATTTATCATTCTAAAGACTGACTCGATAATTTTGACTTAAGGTGCTAATTAGAATGAAAATTAATTGTGGTTGGTTCAGTTTTGCTTAACCACGTTCAATTTCATGTAAGGGCTCTGAGTTTGTGCTTCTTACATGTGGAAGCTCTTTGCGAGCACTAACATTAGGCAGTACTTTCACCTTTCACCCTTGGTTAGGCTTCCATTAGCTAGTACTGGAAATGCACACGAGTCGAGGAGTTGAACTCCTGACGTATGAGGGTCATTTGCAGTAAGTGTACCTTTTACTTTTTATAAGCGATCATGGACTGTAATACACCATTTTACTCGGCATCGTGCGTAGGTACTTTTCAGTTATGAAACAAAAAAAGTATGTCTCTAATGTCACGAAAATAAGTATGTAAATTGAGGTTTCTCACTTTAGTTACTCCCATACTAAAGGTATGAAAAATTCTGTAACGAATTGGAGATTTTATTTTTCAGTTTCGTTACATTTCGTTACATACATTTAGTATGCGAGTAACTAAACCGAGTAATCTCAATTTACATAATTATTTTCGTGACATTAGAGACATACTTTTTTTGTTTCATAACTGAAAAGTACGCACGATGCCGAGTAAAATGGTGTATTACAGTCCATGATCGCATATAAAAAATAAAAGGTACACTTTTACTGCAAATGATGAAATAACCCACGACGCAGATTCATTTGTTGATGTATACATCCCGCCATCCAGACGATCATTTCGGATCAGCTGAGTTACCATGACGTAATAATGCGATTCAGTTTAGGTTAAGAGAAAGGAAGAAGGCTATACGAGTTTTATATATCTGTCCCTTACCCTGCTCAAGATTCTAATTCGAATGAGCACAAGCAAATCTAGATCAAGAAGAATCAGGATTTCGGGATTTACTTGAAAACGGCGCCTGTAGTCCTGTATGTTTTTGTACTTGGGAAATACGCGTGAAATTTTTTTTTTGGGTGATTCACATTCACATGACATGAGTTTAGTGTTTAAAAAATGGTTTCTATATAGAATAGAATCAATGGACAAGAACACCCTTGTTAACTTTGCAGTTACTGTGGAAAAATCAACCACAATTGAGTAAATAAAACTATAATTCAAGTTCCATATTTTGTTTTATTATACAAATAAAATACATACAAAATTGTCATCGCAATATTACAAATAAGATATAGGTTAGGTTAGGTAGGTAGGTAGGTACTAAGATTGTCTCCCATGCTGATATAAAAATCAAGACAACTTTGTCAAGAGTGAAATGAAAGGAAAGGAGGTATTTTGAGTTGACTCCTAAATTGGTATACTATCAGGGGCCTGTTACTCGAAAGTTTGTAACTTTTAATACAAACGGAAGTCCTTATCTAATTAATAGTGTTAAAAAAAGACTTCCACTTGTATTACAAATTACAAGCGATCGAGAAACGGGCCCCTGATCTAATTAATAGTGTAAAATAGACTTCCACTTGTATTACAAGTTACGAGCCTTCGAGAAACGGGCTCCTGATTTTTGTACAGTTGGCATCAAATATTTTATAGCAGTGGCCGAATAGTTCGGTACTCCATACTACATAGTATATCGCTGCCTAACATTACAAGATTCTATGTTACACTTTTATCAGCTTGAAATTAGTCCACACTTAGTCCAAATTCAATTACCTCAAAAATGTGACATAGAACCGTGGTAACAATTGGGGTAACGATATATCGCTGCCTAAATATTACAAGGTTCTATGTTGCACTTTTATCAGCCTGAAATTTGAACACTGACACTTAGTCCAAATTCAATTACCTCAAAAACAAGACATAAAACCGTGTTAACAATTGGGGTAACGATATATCGCTACCTAAATATTGCAAGGTTCTATGTTGCACTTTTATTAGCTTGAAATTTGAACATTGACACTTAGTCTAAATTCAATTACCTCAAAAATTAGACATAAAACCGTGTTAACGATTGGGGTAACGATAAATAGCTGCCTAAATATTACAAGGTTCTATGTTGTACTTTTATCAGCTTGAAATTTGAACATTGACACTTAGTCCAAATTCAATTACCTCCAAAATCTGATCATAGAACCGTGGTAACGATTGGGGTAACGATATATCGCTGCCTAAATTTAATGTTCTACGTTAAAATAGTCACATTGACACTAAGCCGTGATTTAATCACCCTTAAAATGTAACATTGGCAGTGCTATAGCGTACCGATCTATTTAGTTACTGCAATGTATTGTAAGTTTTCGTCCTTGTACATTTACATACATGATATCGTATAATAATATCGCTTTGCATCGACCGGCGATCCCATTTCATTTTATAACGCCAAGGTACTACCATGATCGTTTAATTGTGTTGCAGTTGAGGTTCACGCCTACTACCACGAAAATCGAAAATCTTAAATTTCGATTTTTGTGGTAGTAGTAGTTCTCTGTCACTCAAACGAAGGCGTCAGAGTCAGAGAGACAAATCCTCGAAATTTACGAATTTGTCTTACGAGCTTATCAGTTTTTGACAGTTATTCTATGGAACTAACACATCGAGATTCAGTTTAAGACCTAATCTTAAACTGAATCTGAGGTGAGAGTAAAATTAACCATGCGCCAAAATGGAACCATGTATAGACCTCAGGGTACAATAAACTCATTATAAATAAATAAAATAGGTAAGTATAATGAGCAATGCCCGGCGGGGTGAGCTGTTTTCATACTAAATGTCACGTGATACATGTCATTTAGTATGAAAACAGCTTACACCCGCCGAGCATTGATAATGAGACAATCTTAAACAAATAGCCTTATGCGGTATTTACACTGCGTCGTTCGCCGCATGCAAGCAATGTTGATGTTGGTTGCTTAGCAACCTCATACTTTGATTCGGCGACCGCAGGTGAACGACTAAGTGTAATTGCCACGTCCCACGATAAGCTCAATATTGCTTGAGATGTGGGTAAGCTACGATTCATATTACATAAATAATATAAACACAAAGATATGCCCTCATCGGGATTCAAACCAGACCTCCAGCTTCGTTCCAACTAAGCTACGGTGTCGTCGAAAACAAGCCCCCATCCTATGATCCAGATATTATCATATCGTCAGCTGACAAGCACTATAACAACCAACGATATAATCATAGGTAACACAATGTAATTTTTGATAAATTCCCATAATTCACGTTTCATATTCAAGCGCTGAATATGATCCTCGAAATGGGTCGTAACATGTACAAACAATAGAATGGTTAATTGGTGAACCACCACACGACAAGAAGAAATGGTCTACCACTTTTAGATTCTTTCAACTACGGTCCAAAAGTACTGTACAATTTCTTCGTTGATTATTCGTAAATTACCCGTTATAAATCGGTATGTTAAAACAGTAATCTCACGGCCGTTATATTTCGGGGTGAATAGGTATACAGCGTTTCTACGCGGTTTTTATTTCGTCATTGTCGTCGCAGCAAATATTATTTATAACAATAGGTGACTCTAAGAGTATTGTTTTAATGTAAACGTATCTAATTCAGTACTCAAGTCGAGTATATTCAATTAATATACTCGATTATTATATATATTCATGTTGTGCTTCCGTCACGGTACTAATCGCGAGACGACGATGTCGAATCTGAGCGGTTGAAACGCTCGGCGGAGGACCACCTTTCTTACTTTATTTTTAGTTTAAAACCAAAAAATACACAGATAAAATGATAAAAAATAGCTATTTTTTAGTTAAAACTAGTTGAAGTTCTCTTGGCAGTGACATATTATAAAATGACAAGTTTTGAAATGAAGCTCGTTAACCTTTTAACCGCTAGCTACTTTTAGTCTGATATATCTGAGTAAGCCCATTTCAAATATAAAAAAAGATATACATCGTGTATCCAGCTCACCTTGACAGAATCTGATAAAAAATTACGAAGATCTGATTTGGTTATTATGATGTAAAAATTAATCCCATTCAAATGCAAGCAGATCTGCATGGTGTAATTTTGTATTCGTAGCGAAACGGGCACGCATGATGACAAAATCCCGGCGATTAATAGATTAATTGCTTAAAGTGTTTTTTTTCACATAGTCTATCGAAACAACGATCTAACGTCTCAAACTCAATAGAAAAATGTACTCAACACTGCCTTTAACAATCATAAGTATGGTCCCGTTGGAATAATGAAGAATGCCGTTTGGTCTAAGCAAAGCCCTATGCGACTTCTATATTGTTTAAGGATGGATCAACTATTTCTTGTTTCTGTCATGTCAACAAAGGGGCACAAGTTTTATAGGTTACTAGAAGGAATTATCCAGCATCCAGCGGGCTCAGCTAACATGATTAGTGGTTGATCCACATCCAAAGGCCCAACTAAAAGTCCGAAAAAACAGAATTTGTAATTTTGAATGCTGCTATTGTGATTTTAGGAGTGGCCCAGGAGAATGCAATGGGTGCAATTGTGAATTATTTATTTCAGTATAGAGTACTATCATATTATTAAGTCAATGCCCCACCTGAACGAAATCCTGGATCCTCGCCTGAGGACAGGGTGGACGAATATAGGCGGATGACATTACAATGTGTGATACGATATTTTTATTTTTCTGCAGTTCATTCAATTGCAATTCGTCAAATGTAAAAATGTATATTTTGCATGAAAATTTATGCATTTTGTGTAGGTGTTACAGATATGCCTAAGGTGTACAAAACTAGATTGCAATAGGTACATATTTATGAATATCTACTAGACGAATTATAATAAGACGATTTTGTGCATTCATATATCTAACTTTCATATCGAAATTCTGACTAGAAATTATAATATCACAAAAAAGTATTCGGCACATGGGCATATAATATACATTAATGTCATACAATAAAGACAATGGATGCAAGAAATGAGTATATAGCAGCTATTTAATATATAATAAGATAATTGTATTATATAGTGGACGATCAACGCGTTTAAAAATATCTACTCCTACTCTATTACAGTAGAGTTCATATATAGCAATGTATCTTAATCCCGTACAATAAATAAAAAATTGAAGGTAGGTACACTAAACTTTTCAATGAAATTTACTGTATAAAAGGGTTAAACGTACATATAGGTAGATACGTTCAGTTATTTTTGCGCAACATAATGACCTTCATTAGTTCATTACTAAAAACGTCCGAATTCTTTCAGTTTTTAACCATTTGGACGCCAAACTGCAGATTCAACGCCAAAGCACGCGCAGTGCCTAAAGTTCGAATTCAGTTTTGACATTTTATTAGTAACGTGGCGTCTGAGTGGCAGCTTTTGTACTTGATATGGCGTCGAAAAGGTTAGTTGAAACATAGGCAAAAATAAAATGTGGGTACATTCTATGATTACATAAGTATGTGAAAGTGAGAAATCACAGTACTTTCTGGCGATTCATACTTTCTTACCTGTTACGTGATCATTCTTTAGGTAAGAAAAACATTTGGATAAAAGGCATATTGCTATCAGATATAGTACCTAGTTAGCAAAAAATGTTCAGATAATCAATCATATAAAAGAAAGTTCATGTCAATGACTCATTACGTGCGTAAAACATTTTTATTACCTACAATTGCAATATTAATATCGGTACAAGATTTCCAAATAAATCCTTCAAAACTCTTACCTACCGTATGCTCGTACGTAGATCCATCAAAGCGCTAGCCGTGATAACACCATGTCTCTGATTCACAGATTTACCTACATACCCATAGTCCATATCACCACCTATAGTCACCGTGGAAAATGAGGTAGAATTTCGCCGATGTATCAGGGATTGTTTTTTCCCACCGCTCAGATAGCCAGTTTCGGAAGGGCTCTGCCGAGTTACAGGTTGGAAATAATCGCCATGACAATTTGGAGTGTCCATCCAGCTGCCTTGGCTTTCGAAGAGTTTCGTAGCTTTTAAAGGTTTCGATATGGCTTGTTCTGAACGATGTTCTTTCAAAGGACGCTCTAGTTTGGGCTTCAGTCTTTTTTGGTCGGCGGAAATGCTGTGTTTCAGTGTTGATTTCGTGGTGGGGTAAGATCTGGAGAGTTCGGAAGAGTCGTGGTAGCTTTTGCTGGGTTTCGTTGTACTTGACGGGAGTGGATGGGTCTTGCTGCTGCAAAAACGACAAAATATACTTCTAATCTAATGGTTAAATTCATTCTTAATCATGAAAACGGGAACTATAGTCTTCTGCCTACAAGGTTAATGATTTGATTTAGCTTTTGATATAATCAAGGCCCGTAACTTTCATGCCGATGACATCAATTTGACGTCACGCTCCATTTAGGGTGATCCCAAATAGTTTTATTGATAATTATTAATCATTATTCGTCAATCATTTTAATCATGTACAATTGACTTCAAAAGTAGTATATTTACACGTGAAATAAATAATAATACCTATTTGATACGTGAAACATAAATAAAACTATTTGATTTGTTTTTAAACATACATTTTATTAAATGATATTGGTTATTTTTCAATAATTACGAAGAAAACAAAATTGCTCTTTAACGTAAAGCACGTATCAAGTAGGTATTACTTATTTCACGAGTAAATGTACTACTTTTGAAGTCAATTGTACATTATTAAAATTATTGACGAATAATTATTAATAATTAACAATAAAACTATTTGAGATCACCCTGAATGGAGCATGACGTCAAATTGATGTCATCGGCATGAAAATTACGGGCCCGGGATATAATGTATGCCTACAAAGGAGGATAGATGTAGTGAACATAACTACTTCTGTACTTATAGTCTGAGATTTCTAAGAATTAACTTTTAACAGTTTAGAAATGACCCTTATATCTATGACGTGACGAAAAAACCTATCGAAAAAATGGTGAGTCTTACCCCTCCCTCATATTTATAAGGATTACTACATAACTGTCAAAAGTTCATTCTTAGAAATCACAAACTAGGTTTGCAGTCTTTACTACCTTGTGTTCTAAATAATGACAGGACTGTATTTTAGTGGCGTCAGACTAGATTATTAGGTATAATCGCTCGTTTTCCATCTAGATCACCATGTTATATAGGAACTAACATCTTGATAAGGCTGATAATATGGCTCATATTTGCTGCTAATTTAACCTTTTGACCACTGTGAATTTTTCGTCGAACGTGCCCCTAATATAAAATTACCACACAGCGCAGTCTCACTTATTAAGCAGACTCCAGTGAGGTGAAATATTGATTGACTGACATATAAGAATACGGCGGTCAAAAGGTTAAGCTATTGACAAAGCCACATAGTTTCCTTAACTTTGTGCATTACTGTAAGGGAGTATTCTAAAATCAAGCTAAAGCAAAGGAGAGAAGGCATATATGGGCTAAAAATATACTTGTGAACAGTTTTAACTAATTAATATTTATAATTAGGTACCTGGTATGTTTTTTGGGAGCGGAATGCCCGTTCCCCTTAGCCATGATGCTATACAGCTTGTTCCGGTAGTCGTCCACTGACAGCTGTTTGTCGTCTCGCAGAGGTAGTAGTACATCTGAAGGCAGCGTCGGCTCGTCTCGCTCGCGGTGGAATCTGGAGTGGAATACAATCTTTAACTCTTCTGCAGGAATAGCTGTTGCCTTACCAATGCTGCAACTTACGTCAATTGCCTTTTATGTATTTCAGAAGTATTTAGGTTACTTCTCTAAGAGCAAAGCTTAAGAAGACCGGTTTCCACGGTTTTTATAGTTTGTAGTTGTATCTGCTTCTTCCTAATTATTTAAAGAGGGGTAAATAGCAACATTGATTCTTGTAGGTGTTTGAATGACGTCGATAGAAGCATAATTGTGTCCACAACAGAAACTGGTATTAGTATGCTCCTGTAGTGAAATATCATTCTGATTTCTCTCTCCATAGGCTTGTTAAGAGCCATAGACTTTTATAGGACGGGCCAGCTATATATTTTATCACATTCGAGAATGACTTGCTTCAATTTGGGGATCCAGCAGCACTTGAAGAGGAGAAGAGTCGCTACATTCGTAAAAGAAGGTCCTCCTCTTGCTAGAGCCTACATTACTAGTTAAAGACAGCTGAACAAAACATGCCTTGAAGGGAGATTCTTCGACTTACTTGGCAACATACTCCTGGTTGGCAGATTGCGGCGATGTCTGGATGGAGTACCGTTTCGCTGGAATGTCACTCCTACTCCCACTTACTCGGCAACATACTTTCTCCGAGTTCAACCTCTAGGCGGTTGCACCATGTGGAAGTCTCTGGGTTAGTTACAGATCCACCATTGATAGAAGCTACACATTTTTGACACCATAGCCTTCTGAGAGAGTGGAGAACTTAATACTGTGTTGCTAGAAGCTTGTAAAATGAAAGAACCATATTTTTGAGCAGGACGACTATGCTAAAAAGTGTATTGCTGGAACATCCCTAAAAAATCAAGCAAGAGGGTATCTCACACATGACAACACTTGTATTTACCGTTTTCAGCCTCTTAGTGGGACAGTGGCAGATGTTGCACCATGTCGGAAGAGTTTATGAGAACCAAACACGACTGAAAAGCGGCGCAGTAAAACATTGAAAGAAGATTCATCGACTTACTTGGCAACATACTCGTGATCCAACGCCTTCTCCGCGCTCAGCCTCCTGGCGGGGTTGAAGAGCAGCAGCCGCTGCACCATGTCGGCCGCGTCTCGAGGCGCGCACGACAGCAGGTTGGCGAGGGTGGGCCCGCTGCTGCTGGAGGCGCCTTCGCGGACGAGGGCAGAGCCGTAGCCGTTGCAGCGGCGATGTCTGGAGTACTGTGTTGCTGGAATGTTCTCTCACTCCCACTTACTAGGCAACATACCTTCTCCGAGTTCAACCTCTAGGTGGTTGCACCATATGGAAGAGTCTCTGGGCTAGTTACAGATCCACCATTGATAGAAGCTACATATGAGACCATAGCCTAGTGAAAGAGTGGAGAACTTAATACTGTGTTGCTAGAAGCTTGTAAAATGAAAGAACCATATTTTTGAGCAGGACGACTATGCTAAACAGTGTATTGCTGGAACATCCCTAAAAAATCAAGCAAGAGGGTATCTCACATATGACAACACTTGTATTTTCCTTTTTCGATCTCTTAGTGGGATTAAACAGTAGCATCTGCTCACCAAGCCAGAAGAGTTTATGAGAACCAAACACGAGTGAAAAACGGCACAATTAAACATTAAAGGGAGATTCTTCGACTTACTTGGCAACATACTCGTGGATTTGCAGATTGCGGCGATGTCTGAATGGAGTACTGTGTTGCTGGAATGTTATCTCACTCCCAGGAACTTACTTGGCAACATACTCGTGGTTCAACGCCTTCTCCGCGCTCAGCCTCCTGGCGGGGTTGAAGAGCAACATATTTATGAGACCATAGCCTAGTGAAAGAGTGGAGAACTGAATACTGTGTTGCTTAGAAGCTTGTACCATTAAATAACCATATTCGTGAGCACGATGGCTATGACAACACTCGTATTCTCCGCGTTGAGTCTCTTGGCGGGATTAAACAATAGCATCTGCTCACCAGAAGAGTTTATGAGAACCAAACACGAGTGAAAAATGGCACAGCTAAACATTGGAGGGAGATTCTTCGACTTACTTGGCAACATACTCGTGGATTTGCAGATTGCGGCGATGTTTGGATGGAGTATTGTGGTGCTGAAATATTCTCTCACTCCCAGGACTTACTTGGCAACATACTCGTGGTCCAACGCCTTCTCCGCGCTCAGCCTCCTGGCGGGGTTGAAGAGCAGCAGCCACTGCACCACCACCACCGCTGTCTGGATGGAGTACTGTGTTGCTGGAATGTTCTCTAACTCCCACTTACTCGGCAACATACCTTCTCCGAGTTCAACCTCTAGGTGGTTGCACCATATGGAAGAGTCTCTGGGCTAGTTACAGATCCACCATTGATAGAAGCTACATATGAGACCATAGCCTAGTGAAAGAGTGCAGAACTGAATACTGTGTTGCTTAGAGGCTTGTAACATGAAATAACCATATTTTTGAGCAGGACGACTATGCTAAACAGTGTATTGCTGGAACATCCCTAAAAAATCAAGCAAGAGGGTATTTCACATATGACAACACTTGTATTCTCCGTTTTCAGTCTCTTAGTGGGACAGTAGCAGATGTTGCACCATGTCGGAAGAGTTTGTGAGCACCAAACACGACTGTAAAGCGGCATAGCAAAACATTGAAAGAAGATTCATCGACTTACTTGGCAACATACTCGTGGTCCAACGCCTTCTCCATTTCTAGTTGCTGGAATGTTTTCTCACTCCCAGGAACTTACTTGGCAACATACTCGTGGTCCAACGCCTTCTCCGCGCTCAGCCTCCTGGCGGGGTTGAAGAGCAGCAGCCGCTGCACCATGTCGGCCGCGTCTCGAGGCGCGCACGACAGCAGGTTGGCGAGGGTGGGCCCGCTGCTGCTGGAGGCACCTTCGCGGACGAGGGCCGAACCGTAGCCGTTGCAGCGGCGATGACTGGGGTACTGTGTTGCTGGAATGTTCTCGCACTCCCACTTACTCGGCAACATACCTTCTCCAAGTTCAACCTCTACTCTAGGTGGTTGCACCATGTGGAAGAGTCTTTGGGTTAGTTACAGATCCACCATTGATAGAAGCTACATATTTCTGAGACCATAGCCTAGTGAAAGAGTGCAGAACTGAATACTGTGTTGCTTAGAAGCTTGTAACATAAAAGAACTATATCCGTGAGCAGGACGGCTATGGCAACTCTCGTATTCTCCGCGTTGAGTCTCTTGGCGGGATTAAACAATAGCATCTGCACACCATGTCAGAAGTGTTTATGAGAACCAAACACAGTGAAAAAAGGCACAGCTAAACATTAGAGGGAGATTCTTCGACTTACTTGGCAACATAATCGTGGATTTGCACATTGCGGCGATGTTTGGATGGAGTGCTGTGTTGCTGGAATGTTCTCTCACTCCCAGGAACTTACTTGGCAACATACTCGTGGTCCAACGCCTTCTCCGCGCTCAGCCTCCTGGCGGGGTTGAAGAGCAGCAGCCGCTGCACCATGTCGGCCGCGTCTCGAGGCGCGCACGACAGCAGGTTGGCGAGGGTGGGCCCGCTGCTGCTGGAGACGCCTTCGCGGACGAGGGCAGAGCCGTAGCCGTTGCAGATTGAGGCGATGTCTGGAAATAAACTAAATGTAAAAGGATCCCTTTGAATTTTAAGGCTGTATCTGAAATCTATCTATCAAGCTATTTCAGTCCACTGCTGAAAGTAGGCCTCTTCTATTATCTATGCGTATACACGCATAGGAGGCAAATGCCAATAATTGCCGCGCTGGGCAAGCGAATTGGAGGTCGCAGTAATGTGGACAAATGTATTCTTACTGCCATCACTACACGGCGCTTACCTAAAGTATGTCGATTTAACTGAACTAGACTGAAACCTTCAAAGAAAATAAATATTTGTTTGATTCTAAATGCGTTAGTTAAGTATGTTCGCCTTGTAAACACGTGGAGCGTGCAGGTGATCCATAGTGAGCGTCCATAGCTCGAATCCACCCAGTGCAGATACCTAACTGAATTAGTACAAGTACGTGAATACTTTTTTGTAGATACCTTGGCAGGGCCGCCATGATACGCTCCACCTGGTTGACGGTAGAGGTGCCCAAGAACAATGTGTATTGTCAGCATTCCACTAAGTCCGGTACGAATAACTATTAAAGCGTAAGTGTATTCCTGGGAAGGGCGTGGCAGGGCCGCCATGATGCGCTCTACCTGGTTGACGGTAGAGGTGCCCAAGAACATTGTGTATTGTCAACATTCCACTAAGTCCGGTACGAATAACTATTAAAGCGTAAGTGTATTCCTGGGAAGGGCGTGGCAGGGCCGCCATGATGCGCTCTACCTGGTTGACGGTAGAGGTGCCCAAGAACATTGTGTATTGTCAACATTCCACTAAGTCCGGTACGAATAACTATAAAAGCGTAAGTGTATTCCTGGGAAGGCCGTGGCAGGGCCGCCATGGTGAACTGGTTGACGGCCCAAAACCAACGATATTGTCAGCATTCCACTAAGTCCGGGGCAAATAACTGTAAAATTCCAGGATGCTGACCTTTTTTTATAACAAATGGTGTTTCCTGCGTACAAAACGTGTCTCAATACTTAGATGCTTTAGTTAGACGAGCCTGACGATGATGAACACTATAAAACTGTAGTAATATTTAATGTTTTTTTAGATTCTGTGTTCTAAATTATTTCTTGTTATTTTTCCCATATTGTTTTTCTGATTTTTTTCCATGTTCTAGCGTTTGGTCTCCACTGTAAGTCAAACATGTGCTTATGAAATGAAAAAAAACTTAAGTGAATACCTTCCTGCGAAGGCCTTGGCAGGGCCGCCATGATGCGCTCCACCTGATTGACGGTGGAGGTGCCCGGGAACAGCGGGTGGCCCGTCAGCATCTCGCCTAGGATGCAGCCCAGAGACCACATGTCAATTCCTTTGGTGTAACTGCGTACAAGCAGGTATTTATTAAAATTTGAGGTTTTTTCGTCAACCTCAATTTCGTTTTTTTTTGTTTATTTATTTGGTACATCATACAGTACAGACATCAGTTTTATGCAAAAATTTGCTACTTGAACTATGCAAACATGCATTTTTCTGGCGTATTAACCTTAGTTCATTTCCTTAAATGAGCCACCTACAAAATTGAACTATACGCATGTTTGCATAGTGCATAGATACATAGATTTCGACAATAGCTGCTACAGCCAAATATAATGAAGGACCAGTGTATCGTCAAATGACTTATGTTTACAATATTCTTTAGTCTTTTTGATTTACACGTGCGTGGGTATTGGCAATCTCAACGATGATATTTGAAACCCAAAACGTAACCATTGCTACAACTTTGAATTAAGTAGAACAGAATATACTTAGACCTTCAAAACAGAAATAAACAAAGCCACGAAATGGTCTCATCTCAGCGTGACACTGGCGTGAGCTAGCGCTGATCTTCCGATAAAACCATAGGTACAGACTACCAGTTGAAAGCAACTTTTCTTTGACTTACTTCCGACTAGCTATAAGTATCTCTGGCGCTCTGTACCACCTCGTGGCTACATAATCCGTGAGACAGGGGTCCGCGCTCTCGCCGCCAGAATATAGGCTCGACACTGAACGGGCCAGGCCGAAGTCTGCCAGTTTCACTCTAAGGAAAACGAATAAAGGATCTACAGAAGGAATATGTCTAGTCACGAAATTCAGGGCAAAGCACCTTGTCCTTCTCAAATTTGAATTAGCTAACCATGTTCTTTTCGTGGACCCTTGATATAGGTACAATAGAAGTTCTACTGTATAACCAGTTTAGTCCGAAATTAGTAAGCTTCAAAGGACTCGGCTCTCGACTTAATCTCGATATGTAAAAATGAGATGAGTCCTAAAATTAGACTTAAAGAACTTGAGTCTGTACTAACACTACACCACACTCGCGTTCGCGGCTTCGCGCCGCGAGTCATTCATGAGTAGGGAGCGGCCTTACATGTAAAAAAAAATGTTATACCGGGGGTTCGGAGTCGTGATCCAAACTGTGAGAAACGTGTTAAGATGGTCTTCCTAAACGATGTTCTCTATGGGACCTATATGAACAAACATACTTTTTTTAAGATTAGTAAAGTTCGAGTTCATTAATATGTATACATTTCTCCATACTAATCCTTTCGAAATGTGTTTACATAATTATGAAACGAGACTGGAAGTTATGAACACTTCCGCACAGTTCGGTATGAAATCAGTTATATTTTTTTCGCGATATTCATATTTGTTCCATGGGAAACCTTGTTGAGAATTACCATCTTAACACGTTTCTCACAGTTTGGATCACGACTCCGATGTCACCCAGTATAGAAAGAATGCAAGGGGTGCCAATTATTAAAAATAATACCATGTTTTTAGCGATAAATAATTTGATTTGATTTGTTTGAATTTTCCACTTACCTACAAGCACTGTCTATAAGCACATTACTAGGTTTCTGATCTCTATGTATCACATTCCCAGAGTGTATGTATTTCGTGGCCTTCAGCATCTGGTACATAATGTACCGCTTATGTATGTCCTTGAGTATGTTGCCTCGTTTTATCACGTTGTGGAGATCCGTCTCCATGTATTCGAAGCCGAGGTAGATGTCGCGGTTGTTTAAAGCTCTGGAAACAGTTTTTAGCCTGTTGTATAGGCCTTTTGATAGTCCAAGGCAGGGATCGAATAGCGCTTTTTTCTTCATACAAAAGAACCTTTCAAATTTAGTTTTTCGGTATAAAAATTATTTCTTAATGGAGTAATTTCAAAATACGATATTGTTACTTACATAAAATATTGTGACCTACATAAAGAGCGTAAAATATTTTAAAATATCAAGCCATTTCAAGGTTTTTCTAAAAAACCGGTGCGATGTCATAATAATATATAAACCCGAACAGAAAAATCCTACCAAAACTATTTAATTGTACATAGGCAAATCGGCAACTATAGCGGTGGTTTAACGTAGTTGATAGCGTAACATACTTTCTGTCCATCCCGCTCATACTCGCGTATCGGTGCGAGCGTCGTCCCACTCGAGCAAATCGCGGCGCGAATTCGCGAGCGCGAGTGTGGAGTCGATTCGTCGATTCCTCAGTGTGCTCGCGTAAGCTCCATATACTCGGCTTCGTGCCGCGATTCGTTCATGAGTGAGGACCGCCTGGAGGGATAGAAAGTGAGTTCTGCTATTGACTGCGTTAAACTCACGCCGTCAGCTCATGGTAAGCTCAAAGTCAGCCAAAGGAAGCGTAAAACGTTGTCAGTCGAAAGCTTCGTGGCCGACCACGTAATGCGGGCGTAAAGGTTCTAAAACACCGCTATGCAAGTCAAGTTTTTTAGCCTTAGCTCTACACGGTGTATTGCGTTTGTGTGGGTAGCTTCTAGCTCCCATTAGTTTCTTTAAGTGTAACAGAAATCGCTATCTACTTCACCCCTAAAATTTAAGTCAACTGCCTATATTTATATTTATTTAAACTTTATAACGCGAAAGTTAAACTTAACGTACAAAAAGCGAACTTAATACCATTGAGGCATTTTCTACCAGTCAACCTTAAGGCAAATCAGAGAGATTGTACTATATGCATTAACGCGATTTATGTGTATCCACTTATTAATAACTCTAGAAATACCTGTGTACGCTATGTAGTTTCACAATATTAGGATGATTCCTAAATGATTGTAAAAATATAATTTCTCTAAAAGTTCTTTGAGCATCCGTCTGGTTACGAAAAGCATCGAAAATCTTCTTAATTGCCACCACATCTTTACTCTTTTTGTCGATAGCTTTCCACACAATCCCATAGGCGCCTTTGCCAAGTCTCTTCTTTATTTCAAACCTCTTTAGTATGTGCTCGTCTATTTCAGACATATTTTTATCTGGACTCTTCTTCTGTACCGGCTTCTGTATAGTGCCATCCTTTTTCTTGTCTTCTTTTTTAAGTTGCGTTTGGTTCATTGTTTTTTTTTTATTTTATCTAGTTTGTAAATACACCGTTTGTACTGCGTGTTCTGATCTATAATCGAAATGAAATGTCTGGTTAATGTTACGAATTGGCGAATATACAAGACGGGCATAAATATGCAAATTAACTTGACGATATCCCAATTTGCATACGCAAAGACAAAGCACGAGGACGATCATTTTATGTTTATTGATCACAATACACTAAGCAACCGGAAAGGATCGATAAAATTATTGCTGATCTCAATTTGTAATTCGAAGATGTAACGGAAAACAATTCAAAATACTCACAAGAAAATGCTTACTAATTGACTTTACGCATCGTATCTTACACTTTCACAATAATACTTGGGTTTCGATGGATTCGTATTTAATAGTGAATTTTTTGGTATGAAAGTCTGGCAGCCGTGTTTCATTTGTTTACGGCGCCCAAACAACCTGCCGGTTACCATGGTAACCTCAATTGTCAACTAACTAACGCTAGTAATGGGGTAAGGCTTGTCTAATCGATAAATTCCCATAATCGAAATCGATTGAACCATGATTAATTGACTCGCTTGATGTCAAGTGCAAACTTATTGTTTGTAACTAGGACACAAAGGTCATATTTTGAGAAGCATGCTAATTCTATCTATTACAAAGTTTTCTTGACAAACTACTCAAATGAGTAATGCCTATTTTATATTTTTGTTGTAAAGTTACCTAATTTATTCTATTAAATTGTTTTGAGTTTCAGCTCTTTGAATCAGGTAGGTACCCAGAAGAAGAATATGATTGAACACGATTTGATTGTTTTAGGGTTTAAATAACATACTCTTAGTAATATTACGTACTTATTTATCGCCAAATTACTTCTGCTTATATTATGGTTTTAGGTTTGTGCTTTTATGTTTCGTATATAGGTGGAACCCTATATGTACCTATATCAATATACCTGTCTATTAAGGGTTTCAACATACGCATGAGACTAAGCGGAAAGTGAGGGCGTCTACTACCGCAAACATCGAAGTTCGTGAAATTTCGGGGATTTGCCTCTGTCACTCCAACGAAGGCGTCATTAGAGTGACAGAGAAAAATAACCGAAATTTACAAACTTCGGTGTTCGTGGTTGAGACGCTGGCCGCAAGGCACGGCTATACATCTTAAGGACTTACACATTACACACAAAGTCTAGACAGGACTATTTTATTGCGTAGAATTATGATTTTTATATAATAATTTTATAACTTAGCAATCATATCATAAGATACAATTGAACAGCTTTACAGAACACTAGAGATGCAATAAGGGGTTCGTAACTGAAGAGTAGGTACGTCAAATATAAACACCATGCAATGAGTGAACTTTGATTTATTTATTAGTAAAGTTTTACTTACAAGAATATGTATACTTATAATTAAATATTTGTCGTTGAATACTTCAAGTAATTTTAGTAACATTACATTAATATAAAGGACTATTTAATTAGCGAAGTTTAGTAACATACAGTTTTTCTTGCAATTATTATGTACCAATTAACCACAAACAGATCACACAAAGTTAAAATGATTATAAACTATACAAAACAAAGCAAAAAACTTAACAAACAAAATCAACGAAATAACATCGTAAATAAATAACTAAACACATCGTTAATCTTTCAATTTAATGGGGAAGGCCGGTGTAAGTTTAAAGATTGAGTACAATTATTTAAAGGTTTTTAACTAAAAAAGATTCACGGTAAAATACGTAAGTGCGAGCAAAATACGAATATATTTTATTTATAATTATACTAATAATAATAGGGCTGTGAATATGTATGTATATTTGGCACTTTGCGTGGCGCATCTGTATATTTTTCTTTTACTATGGGTACCTACACGTTTAAGAATCACAAATCCGTTACTGATTTATTTTATTTAAGTAGTTAATTTTTTTCGCGATATAATTTTATTTAATTATGTTTAGAAAAAAGGTTAAAGTAGACAATAAAATGAGATAGAACACAACGACTATAAAAATAGGTACCTTTATAAATTGAAAATCTCTTGCGATTCTCATGTTTGTTGTTGACGAAGAGAGACTGAAGATGGGTAGTAACACTAGTTCCCTACACCTTGTAAAGAAACTAGATGGCTGTGGCTTTCCCCATTTCATTTTAAAATACTTGTAAATTTGAGCTATAAGTACATCAACAAGATAAGTATTTCGTGATCTATCTTAATAAGACTATAACCGCTAAAAATAGCAAAACTGTGTCAAAATGACTAGGTGTTTATTTATAATCTAAATAATCACACATATACTATGTACAGTCAGCGTCAAAGATATCATTATGGTTCGGGTGCGAAAACTATATTTACGCGATCTTAACGCTAAGGCAATAAAGTCCTGAAAAATATATTTTTGTCACCTGAATCGTAATGATATCTTTGACTGTACATACCTAAACATAGTCTTTACACGAAATATCAATGTAAAATTTCACTATTTTAAGGCTTTATACAATTATTATTTATTATTATTGGGTTATTCACACTTGAACACAAAAAAAAAATATGTTAGTAAAACGCGACAACCTGACATGTCTTTTTTGGGAATGACTTTTCATAACTGGCTTCCTAATATTTATATTTCGCGAATGTTATTATTAATCGGATTATAAATAAGTAGATTGGCGTCATAATCTTGGGTATTTTAAGGATAATTGTAATATATCGACAAGAACTTCTTTCTAAGAAGAGAACGTCTAGATCTTTAACTGTCGAGAATATACTTAAAAAATAAAATAAAGCTAGCAAATTCATAAATATGTGCGTTTGATGAGAACTATTGAATTAGTTTTGTTTTAGTTGAAATAGGTATTGCAATATGTCCTGTAAACATGCATTACTCCTATTTTTTCATAATTCCTTCGTCTATATTTAATCACAGAATTAAAACGCATTTTTACAGTAATTTACGAATAATATCCTAGCTGAGACATTATTATCGACGGTGGAAAGGAGAAACCTGTTAAGCGACATTTTGGTAATTGTCCAGGAGAGCGTTTTAAAGTTTTATTTTTAGGAAAAAAAATCGTATCACTTTCTGTGGCCGCTTTAGAGACTTGTGTTCTTTGAACGTATTTTGTCAAATTGTCATATCTATGAAATAGTAATAACGTTATTTCAATAAACTTGGAACCTTCTGAAATAAATGTCGCTTAATTGATATTGACCTAAGAATTCTCCGAAACGAGCCTTTAAGCGACCCTACGGTTTATAAATAAAATTATTTTAGTCAGAAAAGTGTCGCTTACAGGGCAAGGTAATTTGTATGACATGCAATTAACCGACAACAGTAGCACTAGAAAAAAAAAACTTAAGCGACTATGTATATAAATGTGTATGCTTAAGTGACACTGTCTAAATTTTAGCCAATAATTGCGTCGCTTAACATCCCTGTCTTTAAATTTGACCATTATTTCATTATACCTTAAGCGACATTGAAGTCGTCAGATCTCAGTATTACTTGCCGGTTCCGTCGATATATAAAACTCATTTTTGACCAAAATGTCGCTTAAAGGGTTTCTCCTTTCCACCGTCGTTATAACTTTTTGAACCACATAATTAAAGGCACGTGCCTGAACATTGAGAAGTTTAACTAACAGCTTACAAAAGTGGCGGATGGATTCTTTTTTTCTCCTCCTCATCTTCACGTCCAATGTCAATGGAGGACGGAGACGGAAGTCCGCAAGGCCATTCCAGAGATTCCGCTTCGTGAGTCATGATATGTTCAGCTTCCACTGTAACAAAAAGTTTACACTAATGTGAATGGCGTGAGGGATCACCACGTTCGAAACAGCAAATGTAGGTGTTTTGTTTCCCTAGCGACCGGTATTAAAGTTAATAAACTAGCGGCTATGTGAATTTTTTTAAAAATTGTTAAATAAAGTGTGCAAAATCCAAAAAACTTTTTTTTTTAACTAACTAGGTTGAGAAACGCGAGCGTAGGAGGCTGAACAAACAATGAGACAACAGGACATACTAACATTTCGGTTATGTTCCGTCATTAACAATACATATGCGAGGGTAAAAATCCAAACATAACCAACCCAGAATATTTATCATATCTCCATAATTTATCTACGCCCCACAAACATGTCAAATCAAAGTTAAGATTTTTAACGATTTAGTGTGTTTGTTTATTCTTAAGAAAACATTATCTAAACATCAACTCCGAAATGAACTCCTCTTGCATTAAATATTACGTCAATAAGAGCCAATAAAACGTCCCTGACCTCGCGGTTGATTAGTATTACAAAACATTTTATAAGATCACGTAACGTAGTTTTATGTTGATAAAATGTTTTTAGATCAAAATTGTTGTTTCATCATGAATTATAAATGAAATGGTGAGATCATTTAATTAATGTTAAAATATTTATACATAAATACACATGTTAATTTAGGGACTTGGGCTAAGTCTCAAGGTTCTGCGTAATTTATCTCAGTCTAAGGAGCTATGTTTGCAAAGCAAAGATTTTGTAAAAGCTACTTACTTCTAATCCTATGGACTTTATTTCCGTAGGCTGCGTCCCAATAGTAAAGGGTCGCAAAGGTTAAGGGAATTAGTGGCATCAGAAGGTAGGGCCTCTTTGTTCTCCTGAAACTGTTTGGGAGGTATGTTAAGGAATTGGATAAGATGACACCAATGAAATGAAAATATTTTTGATAAGGTAGTATTATTGTAATGATATGATTAAATGTAAAAAAAACTACAATTTTCCTTTCAGTGATATTGTTAGGTTTAGATTTGAAGAGATATTTCAGTAATTTGTTATTATTGATAGAATAAATATCCAAAATGTAAAATACATTACATACAAAAAATGAAACATGCACATTAGCAAAAGAAGTATTAGTAAAATGTTAAGGAATTACATTATCGAATACCTCCTGAGTCTGGAAAAGAATTGAATTAGGAATCAGTTTATTTATCTTTTTAGGAATTAACTACCTTTTGGACTCTATTTACATATAGGTATGTACCTACATACAATTACTATAATAGGCACAAGACTACTCAATAGTGTTAGGTAATAAATGCATACCCTGTGAATAAGCCTGTGGCTGCGGTAATGTAAAAAGCTGTCATCCAAAGACATGTATCTCTATTTTTAGCAATTTGCATTGCCATTTGTCGCTCTTGAAGTTGATATTGTAATTGAATTTGTCTTTCCATCTGAAAGTAATGTGATGCATGTGTTTAGTAATCCTTTTCTTTAAATTTTATAAATTTATCTAGATTAGATAACAAACAATAATACAAATTTCTGACCTTGATTTTATTAATCGTTTGAATAAAATCTTGATTCTTCTTAAAATTTTCTTCCATGTTCACTGTCAAATAATTTCCCATTTTGGCAAGCTCAATCAAATCTCTTTTAGTAATTAACACAGAAAACAAGACACAGCCAACCCGACGCCCTACTTTAATGATTACTACTGAGACGAAATCTTATCAGCTGATTGTTGTCAAAACAAGCGCGTCGGTATTGATTCCGTTTCGTATCGTTGTGCTAGTTGAGTTAACTATCAACTGTTTTTTTTTGTTTTGTCACATATCTACACATTAAATTAAATCATGAAATTCGTTGCGGAGACTTGGTATTTCATGAATTGGGATTAATTTTTATCGACTCGATTTCGTCTTTCACAACTCAACGTTTGGTAGCAACACTACGTCAATGTTGTCAACTAAAACGTCAAAATTATTCCCGCCAATTTCGCATCATCATAGCTTTTCATAGCTGTTACAGATTTACAGTGTATAATAAAGTGAAGCGTTTCATTGTTTTGTGTTAATATTAAAATCTAAGATGGGTATTCAGGGCTTAACGAAGCTCATAGCGGATATCGCTCCGCAGGCAGTAAAGGAGATGGAGATCAAAAACTACTTCGGTACATGCACATTCATTGTAAATATAACCTTAATCGTTACACTAAAAACTGACGAAATGCTTCGATTTCAGGACGCAAAATCGCTATTGACGCTTCTATGAGTCTTTATCAGTTTCTTATAGCAGTAAGAAGCGAAGGTAAGATATTTTTTCTTTACGAAATTTAAGGATCAAAATGTGCAATAATTTCATTGTTGTTGAATACTAATAGGTGTATACTTACGTTTCATTAGGGGCTCAATTAACGTCAGTCGATGGAGAGACAACATCGCACCTCATGGGTACATTCTACCGTACCATCCGGTTGGTAGAAAATGGTATTAAGCCAGTGTATGTGTTTGACGGGAAGCCTCCTGAATTAAAGTCTCACCAACTGAACAAGCGAGCTGAGCGGAGAGAGGAGGCAGAAAAAGAGCTGCAGAAGGCTACAGAAGCAGGTAAATTATTAGTATTTATTTTCTGAAACTAGCTGCAATGATTAAATATTTTATACCAACATTTATAATTCAGAGTTGAGACACACTTACGTAGTTAATACTTGACTTGCCTATAAATCGGCATAATCACCAGATATGTAATATATATAGGTACCTATAGAATAACATTTATTAGATGTAAGGTTTATGCAGAAGCACATTTAAAATTCTTAGAGCTCAAATAGAACTCTAAGAAGCAAAAAAAGAGCTCAAATAAGAGGAGATCTTCATCAAGCCACAGTATGCTTTGTTGGAATTGCAACAATGTCACTTCAACATGGTTAACTGTACAGACAACTAGGGGTATTTCTTCCAGCATTTCAGATGCTTTTTTAATATGGCCACACTTTTTTGGCTGACATGGTAGGTATATGGAGCCTCTGCAAATATGATTAATACTTTCACTGCCAGATCAAAAACCTAGGTTATTGCTGCAAACCAACCTGTTATACAATGTACGCTACTTCAATTCCAAGAACGCCACTAAGGAGTCCTCTATAACTTTATTCACATGCCACACGACTCCCCAGGGGAGTTATTCAATATACAATTAACGCTGGCTGGCATGCAGGAATAGCCTTTGTTTTTGTCCTAGCACTGCAAATAGTATACCGTAAAACTAACTATAGTGCAAGACTATGTCAAATATCTTCGATTTAGTGTAATTATTATATGATTGACGCAGTTGTTACACAAAATCTCCTCATTAATGATTAAAAAACTTAGATAAAACTAAAACAAAAGATTTCCATTGATGCTTAATTACGAGTTGAACTTGTGGACCATAGTTGTAGTACTGGACTATAGTTAGTTGTATGGTTTTACGGTAGTGATAAACTCGCCCACGGAGTCTGCGACATGTGAACAAAATTACTGATAACTCCCCAGTGGCGCTCTTGGCATTGAATGTGTTAAGAATGGTAGCAAAATGTTCTCCGAAAACGTGACCAGAATAATGAGGCATCTGATATGGAAATAACCACTAGTGTGGTTACCTTTTCAACATTTCTTTATCTACAATCAGGTGACCAAGCTTCCATCGAGAAGTTTAACCGTCGGCTGGTGAAAGTGACGAAGCAACATGGAGAAGAGGCTCGGTCACTCCTCAAGCTGATGGGCATCCCGGTTGTTGAGGCTCCATGTGAAGCTGAAGCCCAGTGCGCTGCTCTAGTAAGCTCTATATCATTCATATGGCCCATTGTCCTACCTGTAGTAATTGAAGGGAAAAAACATGTCCAGAAGCATTCCATGAAAACATCTACTTTTTGTCGCTTACGACTCACTAAGATAGCTACCCTAATAAAATATGCTAGCTACTAGGAAACACTGTCAATCATAAAGACTTGATATGTTATTGTTATTATTATGCCGTAACTCGGCTTACTAATTTAATTTTTCAAAAGTATTCAAAAGACAGTGTCGACATGTTTTCATGGAATGCTCCTCCAGTGCTTTAAAAAAATCAAGGCAATTTCACACCTTACTCTGTTAAAAGTAAGGTGATTTTTCCTTCTGTAATTTGAATTGCCTAGACATGTTCTTTCCGTGGACACTTCACTTATGACATCAAACAAATAAAAATTGTATTCAAATAGAATAGAGTTGCATTTATTGTAACTTGTAAAATTTTTGGACAAATTTAAATCATTTTATTTCTTGCTGATAGGCAAATATACTATATAAATTTTGGATATTTCTCTGTTGGGCTGGGCCACAACATGAGTCAAAGGCTTATCAGAAAACCATATGTGCGAGAGGAAATAATACTAAATAAAATAAAAACAGTAGATTAAGCTGTTAAATGTAAAAGAATACTAAAAAATCAATTTATAAATTGTTATTAGATACATCCATTATTAAGTTAAGAAGAAGTAAACTGTAATTTGAGACTAACTAATTACTTACAATTAAGCCAAGAAGGCTTCAGTAAGTGACAAGCATATTTACCCTAAACC
>JALPQI010005589.1:0-48259 GCA_025490895.1 Thaumatotibia leucotreta
TGTTGATCTCTATCAACATAAATTATTAAAGGTAAATCTGGAGTAGGATGATATTATTTTATTCTGTTATCGAGACGAAATTATCTTAGGTACAGTCACTTATATAAATATATTTACATTTCAGAACGTGTGTATCCAAAACACAAGGTTCCACATCATATTGGAGCGTGAATATTTAATTTTCACCAAAACGTTTTAAATTTAAAAGTAAAAACACGTTTTCACTAAGACGAAACCGAAACTTGTAAAGAAAATACAAAAAATACAAGTACATGGCCAGCTTAAAATAATCGTAAGTATTTGAACACTACCTGCGTGACGTTTATACGAATATCCATTCTTATGATTCATTAAATACATTAATATAATGTACATAATATGTTCTACAAAAATCTGAATCACGATTTTGACAGTTTTTACATATTTAGTCCAGTTGCAGTCTACAAAATCGGAATACCCACAAATGACATCACCATACGAACTACTTCCCACCAACTTCCCACTACGTCCCACTGAAACATTAATTATATTTCATCTTACTCCACTTTATATAATAAAAACAAAGTTTGCATTCAAATTGTTTTAGCGGTCCCAAGATAAGCAGTCTGCGGGAGAATTATAGTCCGGCTAACTTATTCTAATGTGGCGATTTACTCCACGTGGAAACAAAAGTTTGTCCTATCAAACGGACAAAAACAATTAATTTCCCTAAAATGCAAATGGAGTGCAGTAAACAACATCTTGGCGGTAAATATAAACGTGAGTCTGTTAGTGGCATCACCCGACATAAATATTCCGCATGAAGTTATGCGCCCGTTCGGCGACACAAAAACACCTCTGAAACGGAGCTTTGATTTTAAATTCTAATTTTACGATTGTCTATTTTGCATATCATATCATATACGAAACAGAAATTCGAGTGTTTCTCGCCACAGTATAAACCGCGGTTTTATTCGCAACGGACATTAGTACACAAGAAATACCACCGCAAAGGCGAGTTAATAATGTTAGTTGGGGCGGGTGGGACGGTTGCTAACGATCCCCAATTCCTTAGGTTAGCGGAGTTAAACAAAAGAAGCACAGACGTCAGAATAATTTCGGTGATTCGTGTCTTACAAAACGTAATTCCCAAGGATTACTTTCAGCAAGTTGCGTAACTAATGAAGTAACTTGTGACACGGGTCGGGGCTCGGGATCGACGTCATCAAATTAATGAGAAAACTTCACTTCAATTTAGGGTTTCCGGCTTCAATCTTTAGGATATTTGGCAGCGGTCAAGTGCTAGAATGGGTGCGATGATTGTACTTTAATTGTATTGGGGTCCATATGTGTAAACCCCGAGTTTCGCAAAAATAAAGGTTTTTCGACATATTGCTTGAGATGGAACGGAAATACTAACTATAAACGTGCAACGATCCACGAAACTACATGAAACTAACATAAATAGATGTTGGGACTGGCGGAACGGTAACATTCACAACCACTGTAACTGAGCGTACCTACTTTAAGTTATACAGGTCGTTCCCAGGAAACACATCGGATGAACGGATGTTATAAACTAGAAGTTTATCATAAAGTTAAGTAAATATTACTTGTTTCAGGGAATATTTACCGGAATACTAAATTCCTTAATGATATTACCTAAAATGGAAGCTAAATTTATTTTGACAAACTTTCGAATAGAGTGTTCACTAAAGAAACATGAATCAAGTGTTCCGCATACTAAGTAATTAAGTTAATGCACTTGTAAACTGAGGGTTGTACAACGCTAACAGCTTGCACAGGTTTCTCAGTGTATATTATTCATTTATAAAGATGGACTCTATGTAGTAACCAACAAAGTTGCTTATGCCATAGTTATATTAAATGAGATACGAGTTTTAAGAAGTTAGTTAACAAAACGCTACAAGCACAGCTAGTACGTGTTTAATCTTCCTTTAATTCAATTATAGTAGAGTAAACAAATAACTAATTTGAACTTTAATTTATTTACGCATTGTACTAAGCCAATGTTTATAGTTTTATGGAACGAAACTTGAAGAATTAGAATCAAAGATATCCCAGCAATCTTAACTGGGCAGGTACGCACTGCAGTTACTAATTTATAATATCTTATCAATTACTGTATTGTAAACAGTCTTCATTTGTATGTATAGTAAAACAGTGTAGGTAATTGTGTATACATACAGTCAACTAATTGAAACCCTGGGCCAATTGGGAACTATGTCAAAGTCAAATATAAATCCTGCGACCATATATAACATGGACGTCGAACGTCAGCTAAAAAATGCCCCCAAACACAATTGTTCAATGGTGCCAAGATGGGCAGGACATAGCGCTTTTCTTAACACCGCGCATAATTCGGCGCAACATCTTTGATAAATGTTTATACATAGAATATGGCCAATCAAAACTTTGATGGACCAATCACAACTATTTTTGAATGGCAGTTTTTATAGGTTGACATGGAAACTCAATACCGTGATGCATTAAAGAGGGGGGTGACATTTATTTAGGACCGTTTTTGAAAGGCAATTTAGTATGCCGTGCGGCTTCCATGTTTTATTAGTTCGTAGTATAAATCAAATTGTAAGAAATTTCTTACTACTTGTGATTATAACAAGGTTTTAAATAAGCGTAGTGTTCCAATTGATTGAGTGTACTACTTATTACGTGTAAAATGTATGAACACTTTACTTTTATGAGATTTATTTAACTTTAAATTTTAGATGTCGTATACCAAAGAAAAAATATCGAAGTTTACCAACGCCTTAAAAGGCACCTTTCTATTTAAAACTACAAATTCGACCTAGTAAGAATCGTGCTCTATAAACTTTTAATTTATTGATAATCAGGTACTTTATAATGAATTCTACAGTGTGTAAATCTAATACGGGCGATCAATTAAACCAGGAATGGAATTCATTTTTTTAAAGATTGTCGGAGCAGCAATGTAGGTACGAACATTTGTTATTGTTGATATGGCAGTTATGTCGTCTGCATTTGAAATTAGCTGTCAACGAGAGTTTAACTCGCGTATGTTGCTCTACATTGCCCGCCGAATTATTTTGTATAGAAAATTTTGTCGCTCTTATTTTAAGTAAAAGTTATTTGAATGTACTTATTATGTCGTAAACTAACACCCGTTAAGAGCTTCGCCCGTATTAGACTTACACCCTGTATACCTACCGCTAATTAAATTAAAATTTTCAAATAAAAACTGTAACTGCATTCGTTCAGGTACTATCCAGTCACCTACTCCTTACGCGACGATCTGATAAATTATCCATACAAATATTTAATGGTATTTTCTTGCTTCCGTTATAAATGCCAATCTCAAGGTAACGAGACACCTTACACGGTATCGCCTTTTGTTCCACTCTATCTCGACAATATCGATAAATGAGAACGTTGGCGCCTGCAATATCGACTAGGCGATGGCTAATAGAGAAGCGATGCAGCTATCCTGGACCATTCACAACACTACTCCATCGCATACATGAACCAGTATAAGTGAACTATGGTTACATAAGATA
The DNA here is from genome assembly GCA_025490895.1 of Thaumatotibia leucotreta. Lineage (NCBI taxonomy): Eukaryota > Metazoa > Arthropoda > Insecta > Lepidoptera > Tortricidae > Thaumatotibia > Thaumatotibia leucotreta. The sequence continues at coordinate 3,537 of JALPQI010005589.1, forward strand.
CATGAGGTTTACTATGAGTTGGCAAGTACTGTTTGCGTTTACTCGATACGTAAAGTACTCCATGACACTCAAGTAAACGCTAACGCAAGCCTGACTTGGTAAAGCCAACTCATGGTTGGTACTACGGCTACTGCTGCTAGACCATTAAAAAAACTACGGTTACAATTCGTCGTCTGACAACCAAAAGTCACTAAAATTAAAGTCCATTCATCCTTAGCTGTCTTATCTAGTAAACAACTTTCTAACCTAAAAGTACACGTTGTCTGTTGTAAACTGCCATATTTGCCTATACAAAAATACCTGAGTCCGTATTTGTGCAGTTCTTCCGTAGTGATTAGTAATTTTAGGCGATGATGTGGACATATTCAACGACGGGTTTGTGGAAGCTGTCCATAGCGCTGGGTCTAAGTGTTTTAAGGCCCAACGGACAAATAAGACCAGAAAGCTCTCAGACTCCGCTCAGAAACTAATGGAAAAAAGGAGCGATATGCGCCAATTCCGTACCAAGTGTATAGAAGAAGCCATCGAGCGGAACAAGGGCTCTAAAGTCTTTGCAAGGGATCTGTCTGTTGGGCAAAGCCAGCTCGCCAAATTAAAGACTGAGGATGGTAGAATCGTCATATTTAAATCTGAGCTGCTGAGTGAGATAGAGGGTTTTTATGGACAGCTGTACACGTCAACTAGCAGACCCGAAGTTGATCTAGCGGAAGACCTCAGAGCTAGACTGACCCAATATTAAATTATAAAACTAAGAATACGGATAAACTCGCGTACCTTTTACTTCATTCCGACGTTTCAAACACTTTACAGGGTTCGTGGTCTGCGGGCGACTGACAATGGAGGAAATTTGATAGATCTACCACCATTAAAATAAGAAAGATAAGTACAAAACTACCCACAAAGAAAATATACTAAACCACCGACAAAAATAAAGTTCTATCCGTTTTAATAGTTTTATTTCATGAATCATGAATAATCCACGCGGTAACCGAAGAAAATATTATTAAATTATACTTGGACCGAGTTCACAATCACGACGAAAATGTTTTGTGAATTAGTTGTCGCCAGTTTTATTCAACTTGTAGGGTACAATCGAGGTCAAAGATACAATTACGGCTTAGGTGCCAAAAATATATTTACACGACCTTAATATCAAGGCAATAAAGTCGTCTAAAACCGTAATTGTATCTTGGACATCGGCTGTGCATAGTTGCATATACCATGTGCTACTTGCGTCATTCCATTTTTTTCAGGATAAATATGTAAATTAAAGTATGTTTTTGTAATCCTTAGACCAAAAGGTCAGTTAGATTTGGTTTTTCTTTGGGTACATTAGGTAGTAAAATATGAAATAAGTATCTATATTCAATATGATTGGTCATGGTTAGATCCGCCCTAATTCGGTACACTTTATTTAATCCCTGGGGATTGTATAGATTGTACCGGATTAGGGCAATTCAAACTGTCATTTTAGTCTAAAGAGCAAAACAATAGACTTTAAGATTACCTGTATTATCTATAGTTTAAGACATAGTTGATACAATTTCGTAAAAGATTAAGGTTACCATCGTTTTTGCGCCGATTACGACGACTTCTCAGTTGACTATTTAAATGAAATGTAAGAGTTTTTGGTAAAATGTCCCACCTTGTCGTTTACTTTAGGGATACTTAGACAGATAAATTTTATATAAATCGAAGCAAATCACGTTCTTAAAGTCCGTGCCTGATTTGACATTTTACTAAAGAAATACTGATAATGACTAGACTTAGGATGTTCAAATTATTTCCCTTCAACCATTACAATTTATTCGACATAAAACAATCAGTGGCCTATTTCACCATAATTACAAGTCTGACAATTGTAAAATATCACTGTTACTGACGTCACAGGCCTCCGTAAGCTACGGCTACTGCTTACTATCGGACGGACCATGTGCTTGTTTGCCACCAACATAAAATTATTACTGACAACGTTATTATATCGTTAAAAAACGACTTTTTATTTTCCGAAACCTGTGACAATTGTCACAAGGTTTAGCACAATTTTCATTAAATCTTGACATGTGGTTCGCCTTATGTCGGAATTTCGCTACAATTGTCGTGTTTTTGTGACAATTGTAATTTTGGTTCGCAAAAAAGTAGTTATTTACAGCTGATTTATTAAAGTTCCTGCACTACATTTTATGTTGGTGGCAAACAAACGCACGGCCCTTCCGATGGTAAGCGGTAAGTGTAGCCTATAGACGCCCCCAATTGGAGAAACAGTAAATTTACAATTGTAGCACTTGTCAATGTGGTGAAATTGGGGCCAGGTGCATTATTATAATGGAAAGTAAAGCAGATTTACGAAACCCAGAAAGGTCCCATAATATAAACATGTAGGTAATTATGCCAGCTAATTTAAATTCATGCATATCGAAATCGGAGGTAAAATTGCCAAAAAAAATTGTATACGTTTCCAATTGATTTAATTTGATATCCCATAATATTTGAAGCATACGCAGGCTTGATTTAAAACCCAATCGTATCCTTAAAGTGCGAAGAAAATCCTCGCATGATTTATTTCCTGCAGCCGAACATCGTCGCCGCGCCCCCACGTTAAGGCAGGCATTGATGTGTGAAATTTAAAAATCAACTAACATTTTCTAGCCCAGTGAATCACACGTCCCTTACCAGTCTTTTACTCGAGACTTGTTTGCTCTCCGCTAGAAGATTTCCCTGTAGATAAATTCATCGTGTTGATTCGACGCTGTTTACACTGGAATCCTTTTATGTGCCTTCTAGAATTATAATAAACGAAGTTACCCTGTGTGCGCGTGCGCTTAGTTTTATGGAGAGAATAATGAAGTCCTTGGTATAACATGTAAAAAGCGGGATCACTAGCCACACTGCTGGTTTCATATTGCAAATTGTAAATATATGCTAAGTAAGGATGCAAGAACGTTGCGGCGAGAATGAGGCCACTGAGGAGCAAACTTATTTCAGTAACTAAGTGCTTAACTTTCATTACAAATTATGTATTATTCTTATTCATTTTCTAAGATATTCACTCAAACCAATATATATGTTTATCAAATAGTGCACGAGCGGCTGAGGTTGACACAAATACTTAGCGTTAACTCCTCTCCTTTTTATAGCTGTATTTCATATTTTTACCATAACTATCTTTCTTCAATCTACTTTATTTCACTATTTCTTCTGTGTATACATTGTACAAATAACCTCAAAAATACTAGTTTCTTGTAACTTTCACTTGGGTTTATTTTGTGTAAAGTGTGATTACGTCGGTGGTTTTTAGAATAATATTGTACATCTTGCACAAAGGATCATGTTATAAATAGGTTTAATTTCAAGTATTTTTAGAAATAAATATTTTGCACGGCCTTTTTCTTGTTATAAAGGATTGTAAATGTCATTGTCAATATTGTCATACCATTGACCGGATGGCGCTGTGTTGCCAACTTGGAAATTTCTGTAACACTGCATTCAGTTTTAGTTTTTTAAGGCCGTGTCACACTAACTATAGTGGCCCACAAACGGTCTCGCCGGAAGATCAGCGCTTACTTCCGGGTTAGCATTATGCTGAGGCGAGACCTTTTCGTGGTAAACTATCCATATTATTGTTTTTTGTCACTAATTTTATGTTATTTTAACTTTTCTTACCATGAATAAATAATTTGAATTTCAAAAATTTGAATTTTAAAAATAAATAGAAGTATAAATAAACCATAGGTAAATAATAGTTAAAAGAATGTACCTAATTAAAAATTATGTTACAAACACTGTTCACGTAATAATATGAATAAATAAACCAGGAGTACAGATGATACAGGGTGAACGACGTGAAGTGTTACAAAGTAGATTTTTTTAAGTCTGGTGTCAAAGTAATAGCGGCTTATTATCGGAAATATATTTTTGACACAGCATTGTAACCTTAGGCACGCAAACATTTGGGTTGTAGACAACAAACATAAGAACGAAACTAAGCTTTGGCTTGAAAAGCTCGTAAGAACCAAAAATGGCTGAAAACCGAATTTCACGTGTCATTTCTCCAGTGCAGTGAGTTTCGGACTTTTTTTCTGGTCTGTTTTGAAGAGAAAGGTGAGAGCAATTAAACATACTAGTATAAATGCAATGATGAAAGCGATCGTATTTCACTGGCACATACCACTACCCAGTGGTCACAAACGTGCTGGTAGCAAATATTTTTTTACCATTGCAAGACCATAGTCAAGGCACTACACTTGACGAAAGTAAATTTAATCACAAAATTTAATATTTATCCTCTTGTTTTTTCTTACTTATAGTAACGAATTGTTGCAACTAAAAAATCGCAGTCCTTTGAAATTGGTAACACTTCATTTCGGTCATCCTGTATAAATATGTATAGGTACAGTCGAGTGCATTAATATATAGACACATTTGTAAGGGATCAGTATGGAGAAGTGTATATATGTATATTAATGCCCTTGACTGTACGTATCCTATATTTAAGACGTTAAACCTCTAAAATTCCACAGTTGGCCAGTGCTTAACTTAATATGGCTCGTTGTCTCCAAACTTTTATTCAAAGAATAACGCTTACTCTCGGATAGTAATGTCAAAACTCCATAATAATTGAACACTTTATCTGAGAGTAAGTAAGCGATATTCTTTGAATAAAAGTTTGGTGAAATCGAGCCTTCAAGTAATAACTATCTATTACAATAAAAAACTAGATAAGTATTATAAAAGTGGTAGATTGCTACATAAGTTTAGTATACAGGGTGTTACATTCGTGTTGATTTGCGTTAAATTGGACACGTTACTTGGGACATTAATAAAAGTTGCCTGGTATTAAATTCGATTTTTTAAAATAGAAAAATAGTAAGTGTGAGAGAACCTTAAGAATAACATAAAAGTTAATCTCAGGTGACTGATGGCACATGTCAAAATAAGTAAGTAACATTTTTAATAACTCAATAACAGTAGGTAAGATGACTGATGTTAAGACACTAGTTTCTTAGAGAAACGAATTATATTTTACCTAAATAAGCTTCCCTTAAATTAAAAGCAAATGAAGAAAAACACCCCATGGAAGCTTGTCTGAATTTTTCGAAGCATAACATTTCGCTATCACTAACCGCCGGTTTTAAGTGAGTTTCGTACGATCGATGACCGCCCGGACTGTTTGGTCACCGCTTCACCAGATGATAAACGGTTTAACAATATCGAAGGCGTCGGGCGACATAGGGCGATACAACGTAAATAAACAACCGCTCGAGATTAACTAATAAAATACATATTGACACGGAACGTGGGCTGTTTGAGTTACAAAAACGGTGAGCGCTTTACAAATAATAGTTAATATACGCGTCACCGAGTTGAACCACTATCCGGGTCTATTTTGCCGTGCCTTGGGCATTTAGTATTGAATAGAATTGAAATGTAATATAACATTAGCCTTATTCCTAAGGCTAAGAAAATTACGTAGGTACGGTAAAGGAAATATGAATTTGCATACCTTTTTAAAAGGTACCTACATGACATCTAAGTAAGAAAATTTTACTCATATTAGAAAGGTACGATTCATGACATGGATTATAGAGATAATAGATTTTCGTTTGCATCATTTTGTCTACACCATAATAAAGTATTATAATTATAACGCGTTATTACATAGACAACCTATTACTTTACCGACTGAAATACTAGGTATCATCTTTAAATTGAAATTAAAGCTATCAAATGTTTCGAGTATATCAAAACAAAAAATACAGGTTTTATTATTCCCCTTATAAATGACGTAACTTAACTTAAAAAGCCGATAATTATCGTTTTTTTCATTTCGATCTTATAGACATATAAAATTGATAATACCGAAAGGGACAAACGATACTTATCGGCTTGGTAAGTTAAGTGACGTTTACGAATAAGAGGATTATGTTATTTACTGCGCCGTCACTTATGTAGCATAACTACCATTATGCTTTCTTATTTATTATTCGTACTCGTACATTACTAAAATCGGAGCAAAACTATCGTCTTTAAATAAAATAAACAAAAGGCATCAAACCAACGCTTTTGATAACACAATGCGTTAAACATACCGAGCACTAGCTATTAAACTGCGAGGCACAAGGAAAATATGCCAGCTACAATGTATGTGTAAGTTTAAACATGACTAAAGGGTAGGTATTCAATTTCTTTAACGACCATCATTTTTGCCGGGGCTTGCCATGAATCTTGAAGATAAGCGTTTTAATGGAAATAACAGCTCTACGGAGAACATTATGGTCATACACGAACTATCGCCAGGCCATAACCTCGTGAGCGAAGCTCCTGCATAAACATAAACTTTTTGTTTCGCAAAGTTTCTTTTGATCCGGAAATATTTTCCTAAAGTGGTAAAGGCTCGGGGGAATAAAACATAAAGTTGAGTTAAATTGAGCAATTTTATTATGCAAATTGAATAACTGGGTGAATAAAATACTGACTGACATAATATGATGCAAACAGTAGCTTAAACTTCCGTGGGTGCAAAATATTCAGTTAAATTCAATAGAGTTGATGTTGCGATTGCAAAAATGTATTATCTCAGCAGTGTTAATTAGTTGTATAATCATAATCAATGACCTACAATACGCACAACGCAACGCGATAGCGTTACTGTTAAATGGTTCAGAATGTACAAACTGATAGGTGAAATTGAGTGTACGGGCGGTTAAAAATTGGAAAAACACTCACTTAACAGTGAAACATTCTTTAAAGTTTGCTTGCTCACATTGTACACATTGCACTTTACATTTGCTGAAACTCAAACTCTAAAGAAACCTGACCACACAAATACAAAATAAATTAAACAAAGAAAGAAGTGGGCCTCACCCCCACTCAGCATGATTCTTGCCTTACGATCAGCGCTGATATTCCGTGGGGTCCATTAAGTGATTTAGGGTAAATCAACATTATACTGTCTGTAATTACCATTTACGGTCGTCTGAGTCACGCTGGTTTTATGCAAAATTATGCTACTCAAACTATGCAAATATGCATGTAATCCATTTTTGTAAGTGGCCTATTAAGGAAAGGGCTTATTAACCCCAATAAAATGCATATTTGCATAGTTTAAGTAGCATAATTTTGCATAAAACCAGCGTGACTCAGGCGACTGTAACAGTAACAGAAAAAAAGTTGATTCACCCTTTAGGTACATAATATATTTACAGAATAATAATCGAACACGGCGAACAGGAACACGTCAACACCTTCCTATACAGCGTAGCGTGTATTTCTTCATATGCTATAACTTTAAGGGAAGCTTATTTAGGTCAAATATAACTAATTTCTCTAAGAAACTAGTGTTTTAACTCTTACTGTTATTGAGTTATTAAAAAAATAAGTTTAATGACTGAACAAGTGTATTGCAACCTTTATTACATTCTAATGTTACTTATTTTGACATTTTTGACATGTGCTGTCAGTCACCTGAGATTAACTTTTATTTTATTCTTAAGGTTCTCTCACACTTACCATTTCATTTATTATGTATGAAAACAAAAAAAATATCAAATTTTCCAAAAGCTGATATACCAGACAACTTCTATTAATGTCCCAACCAAGTAACCTGTCTAATTAAACGCAAACTGAAACAAACACACTGTATAGTGGGAAAGTTTACTGAAGACGGTCAACGACTTAACGTCACCTGTCAAATAATGAAGTCGGATTTTATGGAGAGATCAACACTTATACACTACTTACAGTATAAATTGTAAGCCACCGCAATTAGCCCATCGCACTTCGTGCCGCCTCGGTGGCTGGGTTCGAGTAACGCGCCCGCATTGTCCATGCTATATATTTCGATGTTCTATTTTTGATTCACTAACAGCTGAAGAACGATGTTCAATGTTCCACGGATGACAAATGATGATCGGGCGATATCTACACAAGTGAATTGCGCAGCTGAAACACACAAGCTCATTTTCGCCATCGCCGACGATATTTTCACATAATGCTCTTCAGAGGACCGCTATCTACATTAAAAGATTTATCTTGCCGGCGAACGTGGGAATTTCAAGCGAGATTCTCGGACTTTGAAATATTGCGACTTATGTTGATATAACACTAGCATTTAACATTCCGTGCCTGAAATGCGGATTAACCAGCTGCAAATACAATTAAGCATTTACAGTGCTAGTTAAGTGCTCCACTGGCACGCTTTTTTCTTGGAAAGTGCAATATAATTTTATTACAATACTAGACGTAATTGAGAAAAAGCGAAGCACGGGTACTTAATTACCTCACCTTAAATGGCAATAAGTACATTTTTATTGTTTTTATAGCGGTGAATTAATGACTTTATTCTTGTTTTATTTATCGAACACGCTATTTAGTTCAGGACCTACATGTGAAGTCGTATTTAAATGCCGTGTACTACTGCAAGCAGTTAAAAAAATATGGAAGTCTCGCAAAACAATACATGGTGAGACATAAGATTGTGATGAGGTGCCTACTGCACTTGAATCATCATATAGCTTATAGCGTGCGTGCTACCTTTGAATATGTACATATCTGTCAGAGGTAGGAGGAACATTCAGAAAATTCAAATTGATTTGAAATTACACTTGAACTCCAATAGAATTCAGACCCTTGTCGAAAATTGACGTACCTACTGCGAACGGATAGTTTCCAATGCAAAAGTTTTAAGTACAATTTGGCCACACTCGTCTCAATTTTATGAAGCTTTTCAGTTTTAAAGTCCTTGATTATTATTTCAAGCACGCGTCGCTTCTATTGCGAATTTTTACGATTGCTATTGTTGAGCTTTTACTAGCGCCAAAGAAAGAAGAGCAGTAATTTGCGAAAATTTAATCCAAACTTTTCATGATATAATTCTAAAGTATCTCGTAAAACTTGCATTTTTTATGTGGTTTATGGTTCTAGTACGTAGATATGCACCTAAGTATATATTTCTTTCAATTTATAGGTACGTACATAACTCTTTGGCCGTGTGGTGACGGCAGAAAGAATACCTACATTTGTCACCACCCCAACTCCTCCTGCGGGTGTCGTAAGAGTCGACTAAGGGATTGAAGTGTCACTGACCATATTTGATTAAAGATTGATGATGGGCAGCAGCGTCATCCTAGTGGGCACATTATTGTGATCGCCAATCCGCTTGCCCAGCGTGGCGATTATGGGCATTTACCTCCTAATGTGTCTATACGCATAGTTAATAGGAGAGGCCTACGTCCAGCAGTGGACTATCATGGGCTGATGATGATGACATAACTCTTGCAGGGGTTTAATATATACCGTGTGTACTTAAATCAAATACGGGGGATAAATTAAACCAGGCATGGGATTCATTACTGTAATCATGGATTACGAGTTTTTTTTTAAACTACTCTTAATTATGACTTTATGACCCCACAGAGTAAAAAATAATCTTAGCAGCAATATAGGTACCTATAGTCCATTATATTACGGCAACCTATGTATGGGAAAAGTTCACATTCGGATACCAGCACCAAATTTTAGTATGTTGTTAAATATGTCATTCTGTTTCCAAAACTGCCGGGAGACACTCTCTCAAAGGTCAAGGTCACCAGTAATGACGTCATCAAAATGGCTGCTGCCTAATTTCGAAAAGCGCTTATTTGTTCCTCAACTGCCCAACGTACACCATCGTGTGTGGTATCAATTGAAAGGTCATTAAATATGCTCTAACTTTGTCTTTTTGTGTTATAGCGTACATCTAGGAATAAAAAAAATATCGTTGAAAGAATAAAAATATTTTTTTACTCTTTTCGTACACTGTACGTTTCATCAGGAAACAAGCGGTATTAGAAAAAAATATTGTTCTACGTAAATGTAGCCAATCTATTATTCTAAAATATACAGTTTAAATCATCGAAATCTGTTGAAAATAAACAAAGTTATGTCATTTTCTATATTCCGCGGCAAACGCCATACACACGACATCCGCCCGCCCGCCAGTTCGAAAATGTGAATTGCACCCAAACTATGCAATTGATTTATACTGATAAGATATGAACTATAAGCCAATTAAATATAAAAATAGTAGTTGTTTTAAAAAGACTGTAGTTATTAAAATAAAATACATAATTTAAGAAAAAAACTAAATTAAAAGACATAGGTTCTTAGAGTAAGACAAAAAAAGGTAACAAATGAATATTAATAACTTATAACTATCAATGAAAGAATATTATGTATATATTTCAAGGTTTTTTTCTGAACAGCAAATTATTACCTTACATTCTGGAGCAAGTTCCTTCACATACACGAAGAAGATTGCAATTTAAAACGTTTATTACGCATACGCCAACGTGGACAAGGCACAAGTTTTTTGCAACTTGCACTTGCATCAGGAATCGTTTTCCATAATGGAACAGAATATAGACAAATACTTTCTCTTCTTTTTTCCAGCTCCAATCGCAGGGATCAATTTTCTTGTAGATAAGGCAAGGCACTTCGTCCATATCTTCGTTTGTATGTAGCATGGTCCGCTTTAGATGTTGAGTCAGTTTCAGTGCATCTTTAGTTGGTGAGATGCTTTCAATACTCAATACTCAATCGTTTATTGCTTCCACACAGTTTACAAGGTATTATGTGAACACAAAGTTTTTACCGCTATTTAGTTAGCTTTATTTTTATATGAAAACATTCCGTCTTGCTATAATTAATTGTTATATCAATTGTAGTCTCTCTGGACATTCGTCATCCAAGTGGTGGACGGTCTTCCTCTTTCCCTCTTTCCAGTAGCCATGGACAGATAACTTTTATCACGACATGACTGTCCGGTCGGCGAAGGACGTGACTATTCTCTGATCTGTGACGTGACCTTACCATCTTAGCTTATTTTTACAATCTTGAAACTAACCCTTACATTACATAAGTGGCGAACGCAGTCCTTGAGCGTGTCTACGCCTGTCTATCTTAGCATACAATGTATGTGATAGAGTATTGAGTAAACTGAAAGAAATAGAAGCGGAGAGAGAGTGGAAAGAGGAAACCATGACGTGAGGAGAACCCGATACTTACGAAGTTGGAAAAAAATTACTTGAGGATCGGAATTATTTCGAGAAACAACACCCTCAACAGCCATCTTAAGGTGATGGGAATAAGTAATTAAGCAGCCTGTTTACATTACGGGAGAGACGAAACTAGTCAGCATGTTCGGTAGAATGCGTTATGTAGATACGCAGCGGCATTATGTGTTTGGCAGGGATAGGTTGCAGGAGAAAGAATGGGGTCGCTCAGGGATATTCTACGGTTCTGCAAATAGACAAGGAGACTAGAAGGAAATGATGGGGTAACGCAGCCGTGACATTAACCTACAGCTCCAGCAACGGGAAAGGGATGAATGAGCACACTCGACAGCCCACTCGATTCCGGCCAAAACATAACATTACATGCGATGAGAAGCAATCAGAGACATATCAGCAATGGACGGATCGCATAAGAAATTAATCAAACTTAGAGGCAAAGTCTCTTCAAACAAGCTAACGATCTTATCATCGTGTATCGAGAGCATGTAAGTCCTTTCCAGGGCAAGCAACTCTAAGCATCAATGTTTCCGTCCCTCTAAAAAAACCCTCGCCCTCACGTATGGTGGTTATTTGTTTCAGCGGCGACTGTGTGTAAAATAATATTCTGGCATAGGCTTGTTCGCGTGAAGACGAGAGCATAGTCACGGAGGAAGAAGTGAGGACTTTACCTTTATATGTACAGATTACAGTTGTCATTCTAACGGAATATTCATTAACCTACTAATTATTAAAATTAGCAATTTGCTTGTTATTCTTACTACAGCTAACTATGAATTATTAGTTGAAACAATTCTGCTGTTACGAACTGATGTAAGCTGCTTGCCCTGGAAAAGGATTTCCGTGCTCAGTATCGTGCTTCATATTGTTAGCTTGTGTGAAGAAACTTTGCCTGTAGGTAAGTTTGATTATTTTTTTAAGCGATCCATCCATTGCTGAAATATCTGGGATTGCTTCTAATCGCATACTTCGTCTGCTACGATGGGCAGGAGGATTCATGCTCACGGCCAGAGTTCACAACAAGCATGTAAAGAGGAGTTTCAAGGTTGTAAAAATAAGCTAAGATGGTAAGGTCACGTCCTTCGCCGACCGGATAGTCATGTCGTGATAAACTATAGTCTGTCCTTGGCTACTGGAGAGAGGGAAAGAGGAAGACCGTCCACCACTTGGATTACGAATATCCGGAGAGACTACAAATAATATAACAATTAATTATAGGCAGACGAAATGTTTTCATATAAATATAAAGCTATCGAAAGCATCTCACCTTAATTTATGATCTCACCAACTATAGATGCACTGAAACTGACTCAAAATCTGAAACGGACCATTCTACAAACAAACGAAGATATGGACGAAGTGCCACTTATTCTTTCTTATCCACAAGAAAATTGATCCCTGCGATTGGAGCTGGAAAAAATAAGAGAAAGTATTTGTCTATATTCTTTGTGCATGTGAAGGAACTTGCTCCAGTATATACTGTTCCGAATAAAACCTTGAAATATATACATAATATTCTTTTATTGATAGTTAGAAGCAGAGATGGGCATTATTCGAATAAATTTTTATCGGAATAATTATTCGAATAAACAATAATTCACGATTTCTTTATTCGCGAATAATTTAGTCACGAATGATTTATTCGCGAATAAATCATTCGCGAATAAATCAGCCACGAATGAATTATTCTGCTGGTTTTTAAATGACGAATGATTTATTCGTTATTTTCATTCGAATAAATCTACGAAAACATATTTTTTCTGTTGCATTATATTAAATTAAACAACATCAAGCATAATATTTAACATAAATTGTGAATACTGTAATTTGTTCTAAGTTCTAGCACGCTAAAGAATGTTAAGGGTTAGGGGTAATATATAAACCCAGGTAGTAAGTATAATTAGCGAGACAATGGGTTAGTCAAATAGTCATACACAAAGTAACTTTCTATTAGCCTAGAAAGAGACGGGTATATTTATGAGCGAGAAACCCGTATTTTCTTATCAGTTGCATGCTTCTGAGCGAATCCTAAATTATAATAAATCCATGTTGATTCTAAAATGTGTTTGCACTTTTTTTAATTATCCCTATAATAGATACGCCAAATGCAAACCCTAACCTGAAACCTTTTTTGTTAGTTTTTGCACGTGCCATATAAGTATTACATCTTCGCCCGGAAGGACTGATTTTCTAGCAAACAATAGAAAATACTAGTAATCATGTTCACAAGAAATAGTGCGGAAGATATAAGAACATTATTTGCAATTTAAGCGCAAAAAAATGTATCTACGACATCTCACGAGAATCCTCAAAATTTATCAGTATTTATACTATATTATGCATGCATCATACATTTATAAACCTTTCTATTGAATAACTACTATTAATAAAATATTTTAAAAATAAAAATAAAACCGCCTTCAAAAATTCGCCCGAACTAAAAAGTTAAAAATAATTTTGGTTCCTACTTCTTAGGATTTCCTACCCAAACCTTTAAACCTTTTACCCTATTCATTGAAATAAAACATTATGGCTAGGTACCTTACAGATTTCTTAGAAGTCGGTGCCAAGCCGAATACGTTCATAGGTATATATTAGATAGAGCTTTGTAACTTACTGTCACTCCGATTACGCTTTTATCAACAGAATGGTTTGCCTCAGTCATTTTCATGAAAGCATAACCGGAGTGACAGTAAGTTACAAAGCTCTATCAAATACATATAAGTACTCGCGAAGTGAACATATTTGGCTTGGCACCGACTTCTAAGAAATCTGTAAGGTACCTAGCCATAATGTTTTATTTCAATGAATAGGGTAAAAGGTTTAAAGGTTTGGGTAGGAAATCCTAAGAAGTAGGAACCAAAATTATTTTTAACTTTTTAGTTCGGGCGAATTTTTGAAGGCGGTTTTATTTTTATTTTTAAAATATTTTATTTTTTGCTTTTTAGTAGTGTAAATATAAAATCGTTATTCAGTATGCTCTAAATACTTATAATTAGAATGTACTGCACTGTAGTAGGCCATAAAACCTGAACTGGCGAACTTATATGAATACAAAAACAATTTCAAAGGTAACAGACTTAGCATGCCAATATTATTTAAAGAATCACTAACCGCTAACCGACATGTCATAACTACTAAGCAAACACTTGAATAGATCTCGAAAATGTATGACATTTGTTATATACAAAGAATGATCCTCCAACCCCTAATCGTTAAGGAGTTATTCCTTTCATCATCAGCTCTCCAACATGAGACTATGATCACCAAAAGGCAAATACTCGAATAGCCTCCAAAATATATGAAATATGTTATATTTAAAGAATTATCCCCCAACTCCTAATCTCCAAGGAGTTGTACCTTACATCATCAGCTCACCAACATGAAAGGATGACCACCTAAAGGCAAATACTCAAATAGCTTCCAAAATCCACGAAATATGTTATACTTAAAGAATTATCCCCCAACTCCTAATTGCTAAAGAGTTGTACCTTCCATCATCAGATCACCAACTTAAGATGTTCATGACTAGATGCAAATACTTGATTAGTCTTCGAAAATAAATGAAAAATGTCATGTGTGCCTACAATATTTGAAGAGTTCCCTCGATTTCTCCAGGATCCCATCATCAGATCTGGATTCGGTGACAATGGGACCAACTAGAAGGTATACCCTTTCAAACAAAAAAATAATTTTTCAAATCGGTCCACGCGTCTTCGAGTAATCGGGGAACATACATAAAAAAAAAAAAGATTTCGACGAATTGTAAACCTCCTCCTTTTTGAAGTCGGTTAAAAAAAACGCATCAAAATCCATTGCATATTGCGTAGTTTTAAAGATCTGACCATGTATAGGGAGATAGGGACAGACAAGGCTGCAGAAAGTGACTTTGTTTTAGTAATTATTCGTGAAACTTCATTCGACGAATAAATTATTCGCGATTAAATTATTCTACGAATAATCTATTCGAATAAAAATAATCATTCGACAATTTCATTCGTCATTCGCGATGATTTTTTTTATTCTTATTCGTTATTCGTCATTCGAATAAATTTTGCCCATCTCTGGTTAGAAGTTATTATTATTAATTTGTTACCTTCTTTCTACCTTACTCTAAGTACCCATGTCTTTTAATTTGTTTTTTTCTTAAATTATGTATTTTATTTTAATAATAACAGTATTTTTAAAACAACTAGTATTTGTATAATTAATTGGCTTTTAGTTCATATCTTATTAGTATAAATCAATGGCATAGTTTGGGTGCAATTCACATTTTCGAACTGGCGGACGGGCGGATGTCGGGTGTATGGCGTTTGCCGCGGAATATAGAAAATGACATAACTTTGTTTATTTTCAACGGATTTCGACGATTTAAACTGTATATTTTAGGATAATAGTTTGGCTACATTTATGTAGAACAATATGTTTTGCTGATACCGCTTGTTTCCTGATGAAATGTACATTGTACGAAAAGAGTAAAAAAATATTTTTATTCTTTCAATCATATTTTTTTTATTTATAGATGTACGCTATAACACGAAAAGACAAAGTTAGAGAATATTTAATGACCTTTCTATTGATACCACACACAATGGTATACGTTGGGTGGTTGAGGAACAAATAAGCGCTTTTTGAAATCAGGCACTAGGCATTTTGATGACGTCATTACTGGTGACCTTGACCTTTGAGAGAGTGTCTCCCGGCAGTTTTGGATACAGAATGACATATTTAACAACATACTAAAATTTGGTGCTGGTATCCGAATGTGAACTTTTTTTCCGTAATATAATGGACTACTACGAACATTTCGTCGGTTGACAACCAAAACTCACTAAGTAACAAATACCTACTTGAAATGGAGATCGTATCTAAGTTCTGATTCAATACTGACATAAGAGGTTGCGAAGAGTAGTGGCAGTTTTTATAGTGAGTTTCGCTTGTCAGCCGACGATTGTCACTATTGATATAGCAGTTATGTCACCTACTATTGAAATTACCTGTCAACGAGCGTTTAACTCAAGTGTGTTTTTCTACATTACGCGCCGAATTATTTCGTACGAATAATTTTGTTCCTCTCATTTTTAGACTTACACCGTATTAGACTTACACCCTGTATTATGAAAATGGTTTTTGCGATGTTCTCGAATTTGTTATTGAAATAAGTGGTTGCATATGAGGCCTGTCTTTTCAAAAGCAATTATTTCTACTTTATCGATAGAGTTTATTTCTGTTATGAAGACATCATTATAATTATAACCCTTTGCATATAATAAATGTATGTATAAGTAATTAAGTATATACATAATAAGCCCTTATGAAAAGACACTCCTATTCCTAATGTGTACTAGAAACCTTAACTATTGCTTACTTGTTGCTGTTTGCTTTCCAAATATACCTATATGTACCTAGCTGTCACACTGAATGCATATAATAACTAAGTAGGTACCTACCCGGCCTACGTAGGTATCAAATAGGCATGCATAAACTAGTATATAAACTTGTACCCACATATTTAAATATTATGAAACGGGAATCGTCACATAGATAGTATAAATACATAAACTATGCAACAATCTAGTCAACTTATTGTCACGGCTGACCTTAGTCAAATTAAGGCTTATATTGTGAATACTAAACGACACTATACATAAAAAAATTATACATACACAAATATACACTTATAGATAAAAAAACAACTGTGATTAAGGAACAAATATTTGTGATCAACACACAAAGAAATCCCCTCACCAGGATTGGAACCTGGGTCCTCTCGGGTTTATAGTATTATCGTCTTAAACATATTGAATATTGTGTTTGTTCAATATATTTATACGTCACTAAGTACTAAATAATCCTAAATTGCTCACTTTAGCCAGCAGCGGCGCTGGAGTCAACCCTCTAACGACAATCGCATTTTTGCATAAACTCCGGTAAGTTTCAAAACTCAGCGTTGAATCGCTAGAGATATGAAGTGCCTACCTCAAGGGTCGAGTTTAACGTGTCGCTAAGCACAGCACACACGTGCCCGTGCACATGTGAACGAAATTCGGCGCTAAGTGCTAGGTGCATGGAAAACTGCAGTGATACGTTTGGGTAAAGCAATTTACGACGTTTACACAGGCCGCCAAATGTAATAACTACTTGCTTCGTGATGTAGTAGTGTATACCTAGTTAAGTGTAAGTACAAGCAATACCTACTACAGAAAGCCGCAATAAAATGGTTAGCCATAGATACAGTCTACACGAAGGATTGTAGATAATATTAAAACAATCCTGGAACGGAACAATGGACGTAAGCACAATGAATGGTTTTGGCATTAGATGTGGGAGTCGTATCATTTTGAATAAAAAAAATATTTATTTAATTACGGAAACACATAAATCAAGCAATACTAATAAAAAACTTGGAACACAAAATTGCGACACAATGTTTCACATTAATGGACAAACAAAACCGACCGAATCGGAATAAAGAATTTAGATGTAAAATTTTCCAAATTGGAACAACAAATCACACCCTCAAAATTACGAATTGTCGCATTTTCATTAGGATCAGTAAACACTGGCCTTAATTAAAATTGTGTGAAATTTACGCTGTAGGTATACCTACCTACCGGCCGTGTGCTGGGTCAGACAATTATGTACCGTTTCCTTCACTCCTAAATTGGAGCGCTGAAATGTTTGAAATTTAAGTTCGAATTTATCATAATATTGTACATGTATATTTTAGGCTCTAGTGCGAGAAGTGGCTCATTTTACGTCAGGTCCAAAACTTTGGAGGGACATCTGTACTAAAAAACCTCGTACGAGGCACGTGCAAAAAGGAAGTTCGTAACTCGTGTCGATTTAAAACACTCCCTTTGGTCATGTTTTAAAACATCGCCATTCGTTTTGAATTTCATGTTTTACGCACTTGTGTCGTAATGTACTATTTTAGCTAACATTGTAGTTGAGTACAATTTTCACAAAAGATAAATCCTTATTCATTGAGAAATGCGACATGAAATAGAGAACAGCTGGTCAAACGAACAATTTGATAGACAGACGTACCAACGAATTTTCACGAAAGCGGAAATGCAGGCCTTTCCTCCCCTTCCGTGATATAGCCAATTTAATTAGAAAAGTTAAGTAAGAAGTAATGTACGCTAAAATTTAGCGTTAATTCTGTCTTTCTTGGTAATTATCTCTTGACAGTGACAGGTTACAGTGTTATATAACTACGTAGGTAGGTAAGTACCTATTTATAAGCGATTTTAATGCTATTAAATGAAAAGCATTCTCTACCAGGACGAAACAACAAAAACTTAAGTACCTATAAGTAATAAAGCAAAATGTATAATTTCCAGGTCCTATACCTACGTTAGGCCAGCCTTACACCTGTAAGTTCTTACGTAAAATGTAGGGACGGAGCTATATTAAGAAACGAGAGGTCAATATCACTATCTCATTCCTTAGTATAACTCCGTCCACAACTTACGTAAGAACTGACACGTGTAATCCCGGCCTAATATTATTATGTAAACAATAATATATACATATAATTAAAACACGTACATGTATACTTCTCAAAATTTTATCTACAGGAATATCATAATTTCCCTGTTATGTATTCAGAAGCGGTAATGTAATGACTAGGGTTAGGATTTTGGTGGCATTTATTGAACATAGAGCAGTGGAGTCGATGTTACAAACATTTTTAAGTTGAATAAATGATTAACTTATAAAATAATAACGAAATAGTGTTCATTTCAAGCTGGATTTATCAAGGAATTTAAATAAATAACATGAATTTTATTTTAAAGAAACTAGAAAAATATTAATTTTCAATTAAAAATGTTGGTATATGAGAATATTTTTTTTATTTAATTTTTAAGGTTCTAGTTCTCTCGAAGACTGTAAATATTATATAATAATCATTATGCTATATTACAAAGAATGATTGAACTTCAATTCATAGGTAGTCAAATATTAAAGATGAAATTATTTAATACTTAAAGTTAGCGAAACCCTGTTTAAAAGAATATATTCATTTATTATTTCTGATTAATTAATTATTCAATCAATCATAAAAAAATTAAACAAAGACTCCACTGTTCTCTGTCCACCTAATGCCACCAAAATTCCTAACCCTAGTAATGACCTATATTAAGAGACCGGTGTCTGTGGCTGTATCATAATGTTAACATTAAAGTACAGGCAGAGTACAGTGCATCATAATGTTGACATTAAAGTATCGTCGTCATGATATTAATTTTAACATTATGAAGTCAACTTCTTTTTGTTGTTTTTTTTTTCAATAAATATTTATTGTAGGATATCCTTACTCAAATTGAGTGATTTCAACTGATTTGAATTTTTATATTTAGAGGTAATTACTTAGTGGATATCAATGAAAATAAAGGTAAATTGTTATTCTAAACTAATGATATGGATGTAGATAAAGTTATGTATGTGACTGTACATAATTAGGCATTAAACACTCGTGTGATCTTATTATGCGCCAGCCACATAAATAACTAGTATACAGTGTGTTAACATCATGCTGGCAATTATTGAAACCGAGGATTGAGATGCAATTTATTAGCCAAACACCATGGGCATTATTTGATTGAACATTCTAATATTAAACGTAATTAATTTTCCACGAAAAGTTCAGGGATAACGTATGTAGGTACTTACTTCAAAATTAATCGTTAATTAGCGTTTGACAGCTAAGGACACGCGTTACATTGATCGTTGGAAGGAAATCAAATTAATTGTACAGTTAATTCAAATATTTGTTAACTCTTTTATACTTGAAAACGATTGCCAGTACATAATGCATATTATTTATTACCCATTTTCGTAAATGCCTGGGTCATGGTAATACACTGTATATACCTACATATGAGTCGCTTAACTTCAAACCCGGGTAAATCCACTCTGTCAATAGAGTTGAAGTTTAAAGAAAAAATAGGCAATAGCAATTAAATATGCACTCTATTGGCAGAGAAAAAAATTTTTTTTTTAGATTCCTCACGTCATGAGCTATCAGAATATACCCCATGTTAGCCGATTTTTTGTAGATTTCGAGTTATGAATTTTTAAAAATTTTTTTTTGAGAAATTCTGGATTGAAGAAATTTATTAAAAAAAAACTATTGGGCTTTTTAACTAGTTTCTTTTTGTAAAAGTGTTACTACAAATAAAGCATTTACTGACAAAAAAAAATTGCGTCCTCACTTTGATACAAGTAAGTACAAATTAAAAATTTTACGTTACAAACGCATCAAAATAGCATTAATGTACAGTCAACCAATTGGAACCCTAGGCCACTCAGGAACCATGTCAAAGTAACGTTATCAATCAGATTGTAAGACATTTCAAACGGCTTTTCATTTTGACATGGTTCTAGAGTGGCCTAGGGTTCCAATTGGTCGAGTGTACGTAAATAAAAAAATGAAACATGTCCCAAAGATTTTTGGTAATCTAAAGACTGCTCTAGAACTTAAACCTTAAAAAAAAGTGATACTTAATGATGAGGATTTTTCGGAGTAGTCGGTCAAATAAAATTAAAAAAGCTTAAAATTTTAAAGTAGTAAAAAATTACTTGAATAACTACACAAATTGAGTTTTCGTGGTATTTTCTGTCTTTGTTTATTGATAAGAACAACAAAACAGACGAAATTTTACTTTACTTTAAATTAAAAATTTAGAAGATTTCTTTTTAGGGTTCCGTAGCCAAAATGGCAATAACGGAACCCTTATAGATTCGTCATGTCCGTCTGTCCGTCTGTCCGTCTGTCATAGCCGATTTACTCGGAAACTATAAATGCTACAGTAACGAAATTTGGTAAGGATATGTGTTGTATGAACCGCTACAGGATTATGATACTAAATTGTAAAAAAAGCCATTAAGGTGGGGGCCCTCCATACATGTAACTGAGGGATAGAACATTTTTTTTAGTTGTATATAAGCGTGTGGGGTATTAATAGAAAGGTCTTTGAAAATGATATGAAGGTTCATACATCTCATTTTTATTTAATCAAATAATTTTCGAGATATCAGCTCTCAAAGTCTGAAAAATGTGAAAAATAGAGGGGGGCCTCTATTTTTTAAACTACGCGATATAAAATAAAAAAAAATGTGTTATGCACATTAATAAACTCTATCAACGATTTTTGGTTTGATTAAATTATCTCCTATAGTTTTTGAGGTAGGTCCGCCTGGTTGGCTACCACCGTACATTCGGTGTAAACGCCCGTGAAATGACTTACCTTCGTGTTTGCCGTGTTTCGGGGTCAGCCGGTGTATTTACCAGCATCTAGCGGGCCAGCAAGGCGGTGGCAACTAACAGGTTACTAATTGTCTCCTGTTCGTTGCCGCCGCGATTTGGGCTCTACTTTTCACTTACGATCAGGTGGAGTGGAGCCACTTATTTGTTGTGCCAACGTTATTTTTATTGGGTCGGCAACGCGCATGTGACACCCTGAGGTTGCAGGCGCCCATAGGCTACGGTGACTGCTTTCCATCAGGCGGGCCGTATGCTTGTTTGCCACCGACGTGGTATAAAAAAAAAAAAAAGTTTGATTTAACTGTATTTTTTTATAATAAATTGATAATGGTACGGAACCCTTCGCGCGCGAGTCCGACTCGCACCTGGCCGGTTTTTTTTTTAAGTTTATTTGACCGACTACTCCGAAAGGTTCTTCAAAAGAGGAGTGTACAAGTTCTTATTGGGTCGGCAACGTGCATGTGGCCCCCCTGGGGTTGCAGGCGCCCATAGGCTACGGTGACTGCTTTCCATCAGGCGGGCCGTATGCTAGTTTGCCACCGACGTGGTATAAAAAAAAAAATACTCATCATTAAGTATCACTTTTTTTTGCTTTTACGAAAGCTCAAGGTCTAGAGCGGTCTTTAGAATACGAAAATTCCTTGGGATATGTTTTATTTTTTTATGTACATTATAAATATTAGATGTCATATACCAAAGAAAAACGACCAAGATCACCTATGTCCGAGGTGGGGATCGAACCCACGTACTCAGCTTTCGCGGCTGATGCCTGTACCCCTCGGCCAATCGGTCTTAGCAACCACCGGTCAAATTTCTCGGGTATATGCAATCCCTTACAAGGCTAGGCGCCTTTGACCATTCTCTTTTTTATGTACGTACATTAATGCTATTTTGATGCGTTTTTAGCCTAAAATTTTGAATTTGGTATTTTTTTTATCCTACTTGTATTAAAGTGAGGAAGCTAATTTTTTTGTCAGTAAATACTTTATTTGTAGTTATACTTTTACAAAAAGAAACTAGTTAAAAACCCAATAGTTTTTCTTTTATTAATAAAGTTCTTCATTCCAGAATTTCTCAAAAAAAATTTTTCAAGAATTCATAACTCGAAAACTACAAAAAATCGGCTAACATACATGGGGAATATTCTGATAGCTCATGACGTGAGGAATCTAAAAAAATTTTTTTGACGTCAAGGTTTGGACTACCCTGTATACTTATAAAGTATACAAATTTCCATTTGTATACTTTATAAGGAATTTTCAATTCTGCCAACAAGGCAATCTCGCTCATAAAATTATTCAGAACGATTTTGACGGCGTGGTTAAATGGGCCCATGATAATGGTATAATTATAACAGTCTTCTACAGCCTTAAAGATTTCTTAAAAGCAAACCTATTCTGTCACTATCTGGTACCTGGTGGGGGGAGCGTACCAAAAACGGGTAGCTGCAATAATCGTAAAAAATATTTTTTTACAATTAATTCATGCGTAAACTATTAATACGTGGTAGGTATCCATTTTTAATATGCGGATGAATAATAAATATAATAATGCATATTAATAAACGCCAGCATGCCGGTAACAGTATAGGATACAATTAGAATAAAAAATATACGTTTACGTTCAAATCAAAATAACAGCAATTTACAGACAGTCGGACAATAGGACGGCATGGCCGAGTGAATTTTCCAGGGATGCTTACGTCATGTTAAAGAGGCCGTGTATTTATATCTAGTACAATACCGGGTGTATCCTTGAACAGGATCAATAAATTTAACTTTAGGTAGGTGCTTGTCATACCTTGTCAGGTATGATAATTATTGTACTATTAGCCAGCAGCGGCTGGCTGCTACAAAGTTTATAAGATTGTTCTCTTTTTCTCATAATTATAAAATAAATTTAAAAGAATGAGATTTTTCGCATAGGGACTGAAGTTTGAGTGAAATTAAAAAAAACCTCAGTTGTAGTCAGCTTTGTAGCTACAATTAAGCACTAAATTTCGGTTTTAGTTCTAATTTTACAAACTATAAGCGATATTATAATATAAAATCGCCGATCAAGATATCGTAATACTTGATTTTCGTTACGTTATTTTTAATATCACGCTAGGTAATTTGGTATCTCTAAAAGGGAAAATAAATAAATAAAATGAGAGTACCGAGTACTTCAGTCATTTAAAAAAAATATTGTTGTAGGAAATACCCCGTATGACAGGGATTGGCCAAAGCCTTGGGCAAACAGATTTCGGATTATATAGGTATTTTGCTAGGTAGATCTTCGGGTGCTTCAATTCTTACTTATCTTCGTTTCATGAAGCCCGCGGCCAGCACCCACTCTAGCAGTACACGTCGGGCTTTGGTCGCGGGTTCTCCATGATGAGGACAGTCGAAGACAAAATAAGGGGTATACAAAAACGTTCAAAAATATGTCCCAGTGCACTCTAATTCTGTGTAATAAGAACGTCGTAATATATTTATGAACGGATTCTTTCGATACTTATTTTTGCACTTGACTGGACCATCTAAATGGATCGAAACATGACGAGCAATTATCGACTAAAATTACGTGAGTAACCCGTTTGATCAATATTTAAATATGGTTGAGTCTCACGTTAGTTATAATTCTAAAAATGACTGAAGTAGGTAGGTACCTAATTCGACTTGTGCGTGAGAAATTCTACTCTTATTTTCTTTTATAGTAAAAAACCTGAAATAGTTTACAATAACACGAATGGGAAGGCCCATAGTGATATTTTAATGAATCATTTATGATGATGGTTGCCTAAAATTATTGACTTAGCCTAGTAGTTCAGAAAAAAAAACATTTTGTGTGACAAGTAGACAAAATTTGTGCGTAGGCACAAACCTAAATATATACGTATGCATGTTAGCTATACTGTAAATTAAAAAATAACCTATCTTTATCTACGTAGTTGTGTAGTTGTTTTTTCGTATATTATAATACATATTCAAAGCTTTTTCCCTGTCTGTACTTACACACTTTTTTAACTTATTTGCATGTCTTAACGCGAACAACTTTATTATCTTAAGTAGGCACTTAGTCATGCAAATGATAAGATTTAACTAAACGCCGTGACAATAAAAGAATAAGACGAAGAGGACAAAGAAAAAGTAAAGAGGACTTCGAGGTACCTGAATGCGGAACTGTATTTATTGCCTTCTGTATCTGTTTCCTTGTTAAAGTGCCTTATTATATGTTGACCCCAAAGGAAACGAGTCCTTTCGTCATTTGTAATACAGTTGTGTTTCGATTAGCTGCGAGAAGAAAATTACCTACTGTGAAATTAGGTGCGCGCGTAATCTCTGAGAAAAACCGGTGACACCTTTAAAAGAATGATGGTTTAATTAAATATTTTAACATCCGTATTGCTAATTAACTTACGCTACGACAAGCTACGACGTAGCGTCACTAGCGTCGTAGCGAGATTATGTTCATTTATTTTATTTTACACAAAATAAAGGTAGAATTTAAGATAAGTGAAAGTAAACTTAAGGTAGGTGAAATTTAGATTAGAAATATATGTTTATACACTTAGGTTCGGCCAGCGTAGGGACCACGCAAAATAGGCACGTTCGATGTCGAGTTGCGGAAAAATGGCGTTGTTCGGTGTAGCGTATCTGGTACACATTTTATTTTACATATACATTTTTAGGCCACATTTAGTCAGTTTTGCAGAGTCCCAACATCTACCAACTACCTACTGATTCCATCAAATGAAAATTTAGTTTCCGTAGGTATGTCTAGCATAGCCCTATACTCTATAGGTAGATATGAGGCCGCTTAAATCTACTTTAAACTAATTCATGCACATACAAAATAACTCTGAATCTTGTGGATTTACCTAAATATTAATCTGATTTGTCAAATACACATTTATTTGGAGCATTCCATGAGCTGTCTCGTACAAACGCGTGTATATTTTGATTTCTTCCATGTTGTTAGATATTATATATATTTTTGAGCAATTTTTGACTACTCTAGTCACGAAAAAGAACTTCGATAAACCCAAAATTTTAAGATTTGATTTTCGTGGAAAGCCCCCTTTGCGCCCTTCATTGCAGTCACACTTAAAATATACAGGGTTATTTTTTCACCAGTACAAAAAATCAACATACGTAATAGTAGTCCAAGTTACAGAATACTAGCATTTTTTGTTACTACCCCTTTAGAACAAAAAAACTAAAATACCGATGTTTGAACTTATCCGCAAACCTAATAAGAAAATTGGACGCATTACGCATTATCAATGTACATAACTAGCAAAACACACGAACTGGCAACTGTTTGTTTACAACGACATCGCACGTGGCATGGCGGCTTAGAAAAGCGGCAATGATAATCAACTTATGATTATGACTTGGCAAAAAAATCTTACTTGATCCCAAATCTTCCTTCATACTTGCACTAAGGACAGAAACTTTCTTCATTGAGGCGTATTTAAACACTTGAAATCAACTTTATGCACAATGATTGGAATAAAAAAAACATACCTGATTAATGGAGTCCATTTCTCATACTAATTAATTAATTCACATACTTAAGCAAGTGTTCAAAATGTTGGCCGTGGTTATCTAAACACGCTCTTGCCCGTATTTGAATGTTTCCTTCGATATTTCCCAACACAAGTCTGTAGTTCTCACTTTTAAGTTCATCAAATGCACTTATTATTAGATTTTTTAAGTCTTTTAAATTTTGGGCCTACCCTCACCCCACAAAAACAGTCACACGGGGTCAAATCTGTTGACCTGGCTGGCCATAGCTATAACACTGGCATTTTCCAGGCGGGGCACACTTTCTTCAGCGTATAGCCGCTGGGCTGCCACTGCATTTTCCCCAATGAGAAAATAACTACGAAACATTTCGTACGAGCAATTTCCGACTGAAGGTAGTACGATGCGGCGCGTGCGCACATACCTACGTCAACCGTGACACTGACCGTCCCTGACCTAGTCACCGAGATTGAGGTAACTGCTATGTTGCCAACTCGTGCGCAGGTCGCTCACCCCTTTCCGCCGCTCTCTGCGTCCCGCACCCCGTTGACGTCTTATCATTAGTAGGCCCATTATTTTGCATTTGCATGAAGGATAAATTAATAATAAATGAAAAAAAAATGTCAATTTTATTTGATAAATGTAATCTATTATCGATACCAAATATGTGGGAAAATTTATTGTACCGGTGAAAAAGTAGCCCTGTATATGTATGTGTGTCCTATGCTCAAAATACACTATGGGTGCCTAATATTGCGAGCTAATGTCGGTGGTACTATCTACAAACACTTACGTAACTCTTCGAAGACTACAACTAAATCTACGAAAACAGCTGAAAACTAGCTAAGTACTTACGGCCAAGTTTGTAAAGAGCCGAACATCGGCCGATAGATTTAGGGTCACTAAACCCCGAGTTATAACTAGTTTAGCCGAACCGAAATCGTTTAATCGTGTAGCGTAATGTACTTACCTCTTAAGTTGGGGACCATCGCATAAACTGGGCCTGCCAGTGTCCGTAAACAAGTAGCAACAAAGTTGTGCGGTTAAGTAGTACACCTAGACGTCTTTGGAGTTTCGTGCTTCCATTGTTAAGCGCGGCTGAGTGAAACTATGTAAATTTGTTTGGTTTTATATAGTGTAACAAATTTTATGGTGATCTATGCATCTTCTATACATATAGGTATAATAAAGCTGAAGAGGGTCGAAAGTCTGTACATTGAAGATATTTACAAAAAAATATTGAAGATATTTACAAAAAAATGATTGAGGTCTTAAAATCGATAAAAGATCACATCTATTTAATTTTTAGAATACGATATAGTAGCCTTGCCTGAGACCTTGGAGGACTTGAGTGCTGTGCTGGTTGATCTCAGTCGAGCCTCCAAGCGAGTTGGTCTTAGGATGAACATGGGTAAGCCGAAAATCATGTCAAATTCTCATGTAGCACCAGCAACTCCCGTAATAATCGGAGACTACACTCAAAGTTGTAGACGATTATATACACCGTGTTTTTATTGATTTCCGTTAAATTAAAGGGAAGCTTATTTATGTCAAAAATAATCAATTTCTCTAAGAAACTAGTGTCTTAACTCTAACTGTTATTGAGTTATTAAAAAAATAAGTTTAATGACTGAACAAGTGTATTGCAACCTCTATTACATCCTATAGTTACTTATTTTGACATATGCCGTCAGCAGCCGTCAGTCGCCTGCAGCCCTACCGCGAAAAACGAAATTCGTAAATTTCGAGGATTTGTCTCTCTCACTCAAACGAAGACGTCATTAGGACGTCTTCGTTTGAGTGACAGAGAAAAATTCTCGAAATTAACGAATTTCGATTTTCGCGGTAGTAGGCCTGAGATCTTATTCTTAAGGTTGTCTCACACTTGCCATTACAATTATTATGTATGAAAACAAAAAAAATTTTTTTTCGAAATTAACAAAAGCCGATATACCAGGCAACTTCTATTAATGTCCCAAGTAACCTGTCCAATTTAACGGAAATCAATAAAAACACGGTGTATACCCAGGACAAACTATCCAGTTAGGTAGGTCCAACTTCGAGAAATAGGTCAATCGTCGAATCGTCGAAGTCAACCAAAGGGCAATGGATAGGGCTATGCTAGGAGTCTCTCTGCGAGATCGGATTAGAAATGAGACTATCCAGCAGCAGCAGCAGAACCAAAGTAACCGATATAGCTCTCAGAATCGTTAAACTGAAGTGGCAGTGGGCGGGGAACATTGCGCGTAGAACCGATGGCCGTTGGGGCGGAAAGGTTCTCGAGTGGCGGCCACGTACCGCAAGGCGCAACGTGGGTAGGCCCCCACAAGGTGGACTGATGATCTGGTGAAGGTCGCAGGAGTCGGGTGCGGTTGGCACTGGACCGGTCATTGTGGCAATATTAGAAGTTTACTGTCACAAAATATTGCATTATTAATTTTGAAAATTATTATCATCAACCTGATGATGATTGTAATGTGAACAAATAATTACATTTTTTCATTTTCCTCGATATAGTGAGGGGAAAAGTTTTGTGTTACACACGGATGCAAAATGTAGGATCCTTTCGCTTGCTCGTGTTTCAATTTCATACTCGTGACTACTAAAATACAACTTTGCAGCCTTGTATAACAAATAACTATTGCTCGCTTTGTAAAGAGCTCACCATTAAGTACTTAGTTAATGTAGCAGAAAATTAAACAACTGTTAAGTTTACACAACTTGAATCTTCATTCTATAAGAATTAACAACCAGAAAAAAATGGTAACAAGCCGTTATATAAACAATAATGAATAAAAGACACAACACTACTAATAACCCGCCATCTATGATGTCCCGGTTTGCGAAATAAGTCATAGCATGGATAATGAGCGCAAGCATAATTATCATATGAATTAACATATGCCAGGCATATAGGGCGAGGAGACATCTTGACCGCCAATACACACCCACGATTAGCAACACACTCATGATCATCATTATAAGATAAATCAAGTAATACAACGCGCCAGGCGGAGGCGTTATATCTGTGAGAGCCGTCAAACCTGCGCAGTAAGCCAAAGTGATACTAAGTAGAGGTAATATTACGACATAGGCGATTATTAGAGTTCCAGTCCTCAAATTTACGACCCAGCAGCATGCTGGGGCCACGCACAGTGCGTCAAGACATTTACACTTCATTGTATATTATTCTTGTAGTGCACTGTATAAATTATATTTCTTCTTCTCTTTTTGCTATAAAATAGACTATAATATGATATCCATAATATTTATCGGAAAATTCTAAACAAAGACTTGTGAGCGTGTCATACTTTTGACATTGACAAATGCGAGAAAGGTTTGTTGAAGAACTTACGTGGCCAGCTATGAGTATAAATAGGTAATACCAAGGTAATACATAGTTACCCTTCATTCGAGTTTCCGCTGACTTATTACCATGCAAGCCCGACTGCGTATATTCCAAGTATATCCCCAACGCATTTTTCTTTAATGTGTTGTATATTAAAGAAAAAAAACATAAATCAAAAACTGTCACCAATAGGACGTTGATACTTAGCAGAAATATTCTTCACCATAAGAGGTACTCACAAAAAAAAGCTTAGTATGAAAATTCGACCATGACCTTTTTCACACTTGTTGATAAAATCAGCATCGAATACGGCGAATATAGAAATCATATTTTGCTTGTACTAGCTTCTGTCCTACCGATCCTTCCCTCCGAGTCCTTAAAACGCAAAGTAAAAACTAGGCAAATATACGAGTGCTCGTCGCTCGTGCTGGTACAAGTAACAGTTGCAATAGTTGCATATCTAATGAACACCAAGTTGTCCAGAGTCTAGAATGAGCATGTTAACTCACACTCCGATTGCGAGATATTGGTGTCTAGTAAAACAATAATAATATTTAAATATGTATTAGTAATAACTTAAAAACATACATTAACAATATCATACTTTTGTTCTAATCTTCAATTGAATAGTAATAACAACCGGTTTCTTAAAAAGGTCCACTAAGTCATTTCTAGTGTGTGATTTTATTTGTTGAAGTCTGCCGCCGCCAGCCCCGGATATCAGCCTTGCAATTCTTTCTGACGGGCATTCAACTGCAACCGAGCAGACTATTTTATCTACCAGGTCTTCATAATATTCCAGCTCAATTTTGAGGTTATAAGGCAGCTCCTGAGCCAAGAAATCTAGAAACTTGGCTCGCACGGCTTCTTCTATTAATGATTCTGGTGACTGGTCAGTCCACTCTTCTGGTGAGAAGTGTAGGGAGGCTGGCTTAGCGTTGCTGATTAGGTAGTTCTGAAAATGATATTAGGTACCTTATTTGTTTTGGTTCGACTTTATATTAGTACCTACATCTTCATCTCTGATGCGATTTATAATATAATTTGCGAAAGTGCGCCTATTCGAGAGTTCACACAAAACAGCTAGCAAACGAGCTACGCGCGAAATAGATTACCCTGATGAAATTGCATCGTACAGCAGCAGATAAATTGCTTAGCGGGTAGGGTGTTCACAATGATCCTAACACTCTTATAGTCTTAGCAATAGGTCGTGCCAAGTTCATTTTGAACATCCTGCCCGCTTAGCAATATCTGCTGTTATGCAGCAATTCCTTCTCGTAGATACAAGCTATGTCACAACGGGTGCGCCATAGACAAAAAAATGACTTTTCATGTCATCTCATAAAATATGGCCAGGAATCTATACAATGTATAATAGTCAGTGGACATTGCCTGACTGTGACATTTCCATCTACTGCAAGAATCTCAGAGCAAGTGATAAAGTAGAAGTCGTAGTACCTACAATAGAAAAAGTTATGTACCTTTATATCTTTCACTCCATCTCCATTTAAAGCTGACACCAAGAAAATGACAGAAAAATTGCTATAGCCTTTCTCTTTTTTCTTTTTCCTGCCATCAACATCAGGGCCTTGCACAGGATTCCCAGCAATCGTTCCATTGGTCAAGTTTCTTATCACAGACAATAGCTGCCTATTTGATTCCAATCTGTCTACCTAAAAAAATCCTTATGTATCTGTGTTCTTGTTAAATGAATGAATCAACTTTTTTCGGTCTGTTATTACAGTCAAGTGCAAAAATAAGTATCGAAAGAATCCGCTCATAAATATGTTACGACGTTCTTATTACACAGAATTAAAGTGCACTGGGACATATTTTTGAACATTTTTGTGTACATCTTATTTTGTCTTTGACTGTACCATGGTTACGGTCACCTGAGTAGGCTTGGTTTTATATAATTATGTAACTTAAATTATGTAAACATGCATGTAGTCCATGGTTATAGGTAGCTCATTACGGAAAGGGCTTATTAACACCAGAATAATGCATGTTTGTATACCTAATTTAAGTAGCATAATTTTGCATAAAACCAGGGTTACCTACTCTGGAGAACCCATGGTAATAACAGACCAGAAAAAGTTAATTCACCCAATTATTATAAATTCACAAATTATCAACATTGATTTGCAATTTGTCGGGGATAATGCAATACCGCGTAACTAACAAATTCAATTTTAGTTTGATATTTGAACTCTATCTGCTTTGGTAGTTACGCGGTATTGCACTATCCCCGACGAATTGCTTTTAGGTGGTACATATTTATTTATGCCCTGGACTTTCATCATAAATGTCATGATGTTATATATAGTTTACAGTTTACAAGTCAAATAAATGAAAAAGGATAACACATACTCACTGCACATAACACCATAATAATTTTGAACATACTATAAAATAGTTATTTATTATACAAGGGGGCAAAGTTGTTGTTTAACTGTCGTGCCAATATTGAGACCTGAGCTAGCGAAAGATTCCAAAATTGAGCCACGAGCGTAGCGAGTGGTTCAAAAACTGGAATCTTGAGCATTGCGAAGGTCTCAAGGCACGAGAGTTGAACAAACTTTGCCGCCAAGTGTAATACAACTTTTTTCCCCTCACTATCGCGAGGAAATATGATTACAAGTCTCATCCAAATGTAAATTAACTTAAAGAAACCTTTTAAAACTCAATGTCGAAACGTATCGTAGAATAGAGTTACTTCTGGAACTTAAATATAGCCAATGGCTTACAAAGTCACCCATGAGAACGACTAATTTAACATGTGAGCTCCGATTACGTATGTTTACTACGGTCATACAGCTCCACTTATACTAGGCGGTAGGGGGCTATAGGAATTAGAGCAATGTCAAATTACTTTATTCACAAGTGTGTAAAAAGCGTTTTTACCCGCTCGTATTAAACGATAAACGAGCGCTTTACGAGCTAGTGAGGGGAAAATATTTTTTAATATCATGCAAAAAAAACAAAATAAATAAGATTATGTATGAATACATTGAAATCATAAAATTACTCCAAAATAGTTGAAAGCTGTTTTAATGTTCAAAAGCCGTCCCATTTCCCATTCAACACAAAACATAGAGCAAAGGTAAATTTATATAATAATATTATCTAAGCTCCATTTACTTAGAAATACAATTTTTTTCCTGTAATTTTTTGGTATTAAGTTACTTGGTTGCTTTAGAAATTTCATATTTAAAGTGCCTTATTACATGTTGACCCCAAAGGAAACGAGTCCTTTCGTCATTTGTAATACAGTTGTGTTTCGTTTAGCTGCGAGAAGAAAATTACCTACTGTGAAATTAGGTGCGCGCGTAATCTCTGAGAAAAACCGGTGACACCTTTAAAAGAATGATGGTTTAATTAAATATTTTAACATCCGTATTGCTAATTAACTTACGCTACGACAAGCTACGACGTAGCGTCACTAGCGTCGTAGCGAGATTATGTTCATTTATTTTATTTTACACAAAATAAAGGTAGAATTTAAGATAAGTGAAAGTAAACTTAAGGTAGGTGAAATTTAGATTAGAAATATATGTTTATACACTTAGGTTCGGCCAGCGTAGGGACCACGCAAAATAGGCACGTTCGATGTCGAGTTGCGGAAAAATGGCGTTGTTCGGTGTAGCGTATCTGGTACACATTTTATTTTACATATACATTTTTAGGCCACATTTAGTCAGTTTTGCAGAGTCCCAACATCTACCAACTACCTACTGATTCCATCAAATTGTAGCGTACATATTGTCATATGAGTATCCATGATGAAACAAAACTGCTGCAACGAATGAAAATTTAGTTTCCGTAGGTATGTCTAGCATAGCCCTATACTCTATAGGTAGATATGAGGCCGCTTAAAACTACTTTAAACTAATTCATGCACATACAAAATAACTCTGAATCTTCTGGATTTACCTAAATATTAATCTGATTTGTCAAATACACATTTATTTGGAGCATTCCATGAGCTGTCTCGTACAAACGCGTGTATATTTTGATTTCTTCCATGTTGTTAGATATTATATATATTTTTGAGCAATTTTTGACTACTCTAGTCACGAAAAAGAACTTCGATAAACCCAAAATTTTAAGATTTGATTTTCATGGAAAGCCCCCTTTGCGCCCTTCATTGCAGTCACACTTAAATATACGGGGTTATTTTTTCACCAGTACAAAAAATCAACATACGTAATAGTAGTCCAAGTTACAGAATACTAGCATTTTTTGTTACTACCCCTTTAGAACAAAAAAACTAAAATACCGATGTTTGAACTTATCCGCAAACCTAATAAGAAAATTGGACGCATTACGCATTATCAATGTACATAACTAGCAAAACACACGAACTGGCAACTGTTTGTTTACAACGTCATCGCACGTGGCATGGCGGCTTAGAAAAGCGGCAATGATAATCAACTTATGATTATGACTTGGCAAAAAAATCTTACTTGATCCCAAATCTTCCTTCATACTTGCACTAAGGACAGAAACTTTCTTCATTGAGGCGTATTTAAACACTTGAAATCAACTTTATGCACAATGATTGGAATAAAAAAAACATACCTGATTAATGGAGTCCATTTCTCATACTAATTAATTAATTCATATACTTAAGCAAGTGTTCAAAATGTTGGCCGTGGTTATCTAAACACGCTCTTACCCGTTTTTGAATGTTTCCTTCGATATTTCCCAACACAAGTCTGTAGTTCTCACTTTTAAGTTCATCAAATGCACTTATTATTAGATTTTTTAAGTCGTTTAAATTTTGGGCCTACCCTCACCCCACAAAAACAGTCACACGGGGTCAAATCTGTTGACCTGGCTGGCCATAGCTATAACACTGGCATTTTCCAGGCGGGGCACACTTTCTTCAGCGTATAGCCGCTGGGCTGCCACTGCATTTTCCCCAATGAGAAAATAACTACGAAACATTTCGTACGAGCAATTTCCGACTGAAGGTAGTACGATGCGGCGCGTGCGCACATACCTACGTCAACCGTGACACTGACCGTCCCTGACCTAGTCACCGAGATTGAGGTAACTGCTATGTTGCCAACTCGTGCGCAGGTCGCTCACCCCTTTCCGCCGCCCTCTGCCTGCGTCCCGCACCCCGTTGACGTCTTATCATTAGTAGGCCCATTATTTTGAATTTGCATGAAGGATAAATTAATAATAAATGAAAAAAAAATTACAATTTTATTTGATAAATGTAATCTATTATCGATACCAAATATGTGGGAAAATTTATTGTACCGGTGAAAAAGTAGCCCTGTATATGTATGTGTGTCCTATGCTCAAAATACACTATGGGTGCCTAATATTGCGAGCTAATGTCGGTGGTACTATCTACAAACACTTACGTAACTCTTCGAAGACTACAACTAAATCTACGAAAACAGCTGAAAACTAGCTAAGTACTTACGGCCAAGTTTGTAAAGAGCCGAACATCGGCCGATAGATTTAGGGTCACTAAACCCCGAGTTATAACTAGTTTAGCCGAACCGAAATCGTTTAATCGTGTAGCGTAATGTACTTACCTACCTCTTAAGTTGGGGACCATCGCATAAACTGGGTCTGTCAGTGTCCGTAAACAAGTAGCAACAAAGTTGTGCGGTTAAGTAGTACACCTAGACGTCTTTGGAGTTTCGTGCTTCCATTGTTGAGCGCGGCTGAGTGAAACAATGTAAATTTGTTTGGTTTTATATAGTGTAACAAAATTTATGGTGATCTATGCATCTTCTATACATATAGGTATAATAAAGCTGAAGAGGGTCGAATGTCTGTACATTGAAGATATTTACAAAATATTGATTGAGGTCTTAAAATCGATAATAGATCACATCTATTTTCTTCGGTTACCGCGAGGATTACTCATGAAATAAAACTATGAAAACGGATAAACTCGCGTATATTAACTAATTTTAACTTCATTCCAACGTTTCGAACACTTTACAGGGTTCGTGGTCTGCGGATGACTGACAATGGAGGAAATTTGATAGATCTACCTCCATCAAAATAAGAAAGATAAGTACAAAACTACCCACCAAAGAAAAATTACTAAACCGCAGACAATAAATTTTATGGGTGGATGTACATACATAATTCGCAAATTAAGCTAGTTATTCATTACAAATATTTTCAGAATGAAGACAAGAGACAAAATAAATAATCTACGCCGGTTCTATCCCTACGCCACTGCCTGAGAAGTATTTCCTTCCTTTGTATGATTGTATTGTTAGGAAGGTATCCCAAAATTCGATGATCGGCATCTAGCTGCGGAGCTTCGGCATGCTAGGCAGGCACTTCGGGCAAACAACCTGAAGATCCCTCGAGCCGATCAGAAGACTCGTATGAAGATTCCCACTGTTGAGCGCAGGCCAGCCGTTCTGCCTTTTGTTGGAGGGGTTACAGACAGGATCAGCCGCATCTTGAAACGTGCTTCTATTAAAACCTATTTTAAGCCAATGAAGAAGATTGCGCAGTTTCTGAGGCCTGTTAAGTATAGCACCCCCTTACTGAATGCAGGAGTGTATAAGCTGGACTGTGAATGTGGGCTTTCATATGTTGGGCAGACAAAGAGGAATATCACTACTAGGGTGAAGGAACACATAGCCGATGTCAAGCACCGTCGACAACAGTCTGCGGTTTGGGAGCATGTCAGTGATGGACCGAGTCATTCTATTAAGTTTGACAAGCCTTTGGTTCTCGTTAAGGAGAAGAGAAACATTCCTAGAATGTTGCGTGAGGCTATTGAGATAATGAAATATCCAAACTTTAATAGAATGGAAAGAAGCTTGTCTCTACCACCAGCTTGGGATCCAGTTGTTCATCTGATAAAGGAACAGTCTAGACATAAACCGTGAGGCTGATGTATTTGGCGGTGGTGACCATTCCCCCCCTTTTTTAGTACTGGCAACATTTTTTCAAAATTATTTTAAATTTCCTTATTAATCAAAATTGTATGTTTTGGTTTAATGCATGATGATCTTAAGATGTACTACAAATGTTTTTTGAAAAGAGTTGTCCCGCTGAGTTTCTTGCCGGTCCCAATTTTGGGATACCTTCCTAACAATACAATCATACAAAGGAAGGAAATACTTCTCAGGCAGTGGCGTAGGGATAGAACCGGCGTAGATTATTTATTTTGTCTCTTGTCTTCATTCTGAAAATATTTGTAATGAATAACTAGCTTAATTTGCGAATTATGTATGTACATCCACCCTTAAAATTTATTGTCTGTGGTTTAGTAATTTTTCTTTGGTGGGTAGTTTTGTACTTATCTTTCTTATTTTGATGGAGGTAGATCTATCAAATTTCCTCCATTGTCAGTCATCCGCAGACCACGAACCCTGTAAAGTGTTCGAAACGTCGGAATGAAGTTAAAATTAGTTAATATACGCGAGTTTATCCGTTTTCATAGTTTTATTTCATGAGATCACATCTATTTAATTTTTAGAATACGATATAGTAGCCTTGCCTGAGACCTTGGAGGACTTGAGTACTGTGCTGGTTGATCTCAGTCGAGCCTCCAAGCGAGTTGGTCTTAGGATGAACATGGGTAAGCCGAAAATCATGTCAAATTCTCATGTAGCACCAGCAACTCCCGTAATAATCGGAGACTACACTCAAAGTTGTAGGTAGACGATTATATACACCGTGTTTTTATTGATTTCCGTCAAATTAAAGGGAAGCTTATTTAGGTCAAAAATAATCAATTTCTCTAAGAAACTAGTGTCTTAACTCTAACTGTTATTGAGTTATTAAAAAAATAAGTTTAATGACTGAACAAGTGTATTGCAACGTTTATTACATCCTTTAGTTACTTATTTTGACATATGCCGTCAGCAGCCGTCAGTCGCCTGAGATCTTATTCTTAAGGTTCTCTCATACTTGCCATTACAATTATTATGTATGAAAACAAATAAATATATTTTTTCGAAATTAACAAAAGCCGATATACCAGGCAACTTCTATTAATGTCCCAAGTAACCTGCCCAATTTAACGGAAATCAATAAAAACACGGT
This sequence comes from Thaumatotibia leucotreta, assembly GCA_025490895.1. NCBI lineage: Eukaryota > Metazoa > Arthropoda > Insecta > Lepidoptera > Tortricidae > Thaumatotibia > Thaumatotibia leucotreta. The sequence continues at coordinate 40,761 of JALPQI010005589.1, forward strand.
GTATACCTAGGACAAACTATCCAGTTAGGTAGGTCCAACTTCGAGAAACAGGTCAATCGTCGAATCCGAAAGTCAACCAAAGGGCAATGGATAGGGCTATGCTAGGAGTCTCTCTGCGAGATCGGATTAGAAATGAGACTATCCAGCAGCAGCAGAACCAAAGTAACCGATATAGCTCTCAGAATCGTTAAACTGAAGTGGCAGTGGGCGGGGAACATTGCGCGTATAACCGATGGCCGTTGGGGCGGAAAGGTTCTCGAGTGGCGGCCACGTACCGCAAGGCGCAACGTGGGTAGGCCCCCACAAGGTGGACTGATGATCTGGTGAAGGTCGCAGGAGTCGGGTGCGGTTGGCACTGGACCGGTCATTGTGGCAATATTAGAAGTTTACTGTCACAAAATATTGCATTATTAATTTTGAAAATTATTATCATCAACCTGATGATGATTGTAATGTGAACAAATAATTACCTTTTTTCATTTTCCTCGATATAGTGAGGGGAAAAGTTTTGTGTTACACACGGATGCAAAATGTAGGATCCTTTCGCTTGGTCGTGTTTCAATTTCATACTCGTGACTACTAAAATACAACTTTGCAGCCTTGTATAACAAATAACTATTGCTCGCTTTGTAAAGAGCTCACCATTAAGTACTTAGTTAATGTAGCAGAAAATTAAACAACTGTTAAGTTTACACAACTTGAATCTTCATTCTATAAGAATTAACAACCAGAAAAAAATGGTAACAAGCCGTTATATAAACAATAATTAATAAAAGACACAACACTACTAATAACCCGCCATCTATGATGTCCCGTTTTGCGAAATAAGTCAAAGAATAGATATAGATCACAAGCATAATTATGATATGAATTAACATATGCCAGGCATATAGGGCGAGGAGACATCTTGACCGACAACACACACCCACGATTAGCAACACACTCATGATCATCATTATAAGATAAATCAAGAAATACACCGCGCCAGGAAAAGGCGATATGTCTGTGAGATCCACCAAAGCTGCGCAGTAAGCCAAAATGAGACTAAGTAGAGGTAATATTGCGACATAGGCGATTATTAGAGTTCCAGTCCTCAAATTTACGACCCAGCAGCATGCTGGGGCCACGCACAGTGCGTCCAGACATATACACTTCATTGTATATTATTCTTGTAGGGTATAAATTATATTTCTTCTCTTTTTGCTATAAAATAGACTATAATATGATATCCATAATATTTATCGGAAAATTCTAAACAAAGACTTGTCAGCGTGTCATACTTTTGACATTGACAAATGCGAGAAAGGTTTGTTGAAGAACTTACGTGGCCAGATATGAATAAATAAGTAATACCAAGGTAATACACAGTTACCCTTCATTCGAGTTTCCGCCCACTTATTACCATGCAAGCCCGACTGCGTATATCCCAAGTATATCCCCAACGCATTTTTCTTTAACGTGTTGTATATTAAAGAAAAAAACTAAAAAAAAAACATAAATCAAAAACTGTCACCAATAGGACGTTGATACTTAGCCACTCACATGCTTTGAAATTTTGGTTGAGCTTTATTCCTATGTAAAATAAGAGTGACAGCTGGTAACCAGAGTTACCAAAAGCAATTGAGTGGTTAGCAGAAATATTCTTCACCATAAGAGGTACTCACAAAAAAAAAGCTTAGTATGAAAATTCGACTATGACCTTTTTCACACTTGTTGATAAAATCAGCATCGAATACGGCGAATATAGAAATCATATTTTGCTTGTACTAGCTTCTGTCCTACCGATCCTTCCCTCCGAGTCCTTAAAACGCAAAGTAAAAACTAGGCAAATATACGAGTGCTCGTCGCTCGTGCTGGTACAAGTAACAGTTGCAATAGTTGCATATCTAATGAACACCAAGTTGTCCAGAGTCTAGAATGAGCATGTTAACTCACACTCCGATTGCGAGATATTGGTGTCTAGTAAAACAATAATAATATTTAAATATGTATTAGTAATAACTTAAAAACATACATTAACAATATCATACTTTTGGTCTAATCTTCAATTGAATAGTAATAACAACCGGTTTCTTAAAAAGGTCCACTAAGTCATTTCTAGTGTGTGATTTTATTTGTTGAAGTCTGCCGCCGCCAGCCCCGGATATCAGCCTTGCAATTCTTTCTGACGGGCATTCAACTGCAACCGAGCAGACTATTTTATCTATCAGGTCTTCATAATATTCCAGCTCAATTTTGAGGTTATAAGGCAGCTCCTGAGCCAAGAAATCTAGAAACTTGGCTCGCACGGCTTCTTCTATTAATGATTCTGGAGACTGGTCAGTCCACTCTTCTGGTGAGAAGTGTAGGGAGGCTGGCTTAGCGTTGCTGATTAGGTAGTTCTGAAAATGATATTACCTTATTTGTTTTGGTACGACTTTGTATTAGTACGGTCGGCTCTAATAATATGTATACAATTTTGAACCTTATGCCTTTGACATACGTTCCGAAATGTATACATATTATTAGACGTGACTGTACCTACATCTACATCTCTGATGCGATTTATAATGAAATTAGCGAAAGTGCGCCTATTCGAGAGTTCACATAGCTGGCAAACGAGCTACGCACGAAGTAGGCAACTCTGAAGAAATTGCATCGTACAGTTAGCAGCAGATATTGCTTAGCGGGTAGGGTGTTCACAATGATCTTAACACACTCTTGTAGTCTTAGCAATAAGGTCGTGCCAAGTTCATTTTGAACACCCTGCCCGCTTAGGGCTCGGCCACATGACCACGGTGCGGCGTCGGAAACGTAAAACGGCGCGGCGTCGGGGTATTGCACGTTATCGCACCGTGCGAAAATACGGCGCGGCGCCGTGCAGATTAACGTTGAGGTGCCGTGTTGAGTAGATGCATCCAAGTTTTGTCTTTTCTTTGCTCGTGTTGTTTTCCAACCCTTGAAAAGTCTTAGTCAGTGTAATTTGAATAAGTGATTAAAATCGGTGTAGGTAATTATTTATTATAATGAAAATGACTATAATTTCTGAAATTTTAATAATCTGTATTTGATTTTTCTGTCAACCATATTTTGCCACCAATGCCGCAGTTACCGCACGTTGATAACGATCACTGGTGTTTACTAACTGAGTAAACTGAGAAAGAAACTCGATGCTAAAAGGATTGTGACGTTCCTTTCAGAAATTATAGTCATTTTAATTATAATAAATAATAATTACCTACACCGATTTTAATCACTTATTCAAATTACACTGATTAAACCAGTAAACGACTAAAATGTATCAAACAGATTTGGCTGTCAAACGTTCACGTCAAATTGAAAAATCCATTATACAGGGTGGTTAGTGAGTAACCCGACAAACTTGAAAGGTGTATTCCTGACCACATTTTGAGACTATAAAGTAATATGTACTTTTCTGGATTCAGCTTAATTTAAGAGATACTGACAGTCATGTTTTTCAAAAAAAACTATTTTCATCATAAGTCACTGATAAATGCCTGCACGATTAAAATTCTTACACTAATAATTTTTATCTTGACATACTCACTCACGAAAGTTAGAGAAAATGACAAAAAGTATCAGAAAATTTTCAACTAAAAAAATATTTAAATCTTTTAAAATAATTATATCCTTACAATTTATTATTAATCATGTATCATGTATGAAAAAATTCAAATGATCACAAAAAAATTTAAAAACCAAACTTTTTTGTCCGAATATGACATATGTCTCATAACATTTTTTACTTCTTTTGACATCAAAAATGCATTGGTAAAGTCTGTCTGTATACTCATTTCCACCCTGTATAACACTTATCTTACTCCACTTGAAATAGTTACCAGAATATTAATTTTGATTATAATAAAGACATTGCAAAATGTCATTTATAGTACTATTATGTATCATAAATTAATTACATTAATTTTTTTCTTTAAGAAAGCAGGATAAAGTTAGTATGTGTCCTAAGGAGAGTACTATTTTTTTTTTAGGGTACGAGTAATAGAACAAAATAGCATTTTCATATTTGTAACTTTTTCTGTCAACCATAGCCATTGCCACGGAAAGTGCACGTTGATAACGATCACTAATAATTACACTTTTTTCAAAGATGGTTGAGGATATAGATGCCGATATGTTGATTTCTTTGGTAGAAGTACGTTCAGTTCTCTGGGACAAAACAATTGACGATTATAAAGATACATTTTTAAAAACTAGTGCGTGGAAGGAGGTCTGCCAAGTCATTTTTCCAGGGTTTGAAAACAACACAAGCAAAGAAAAGACAAAGCTTGGATGCATTCTACTCAACACGGCACCGCAACGTTAATCTGCACGGCGCGACAACGTGGATTTGACCGGTGCAGCACCGTTAAACTGCACGGCGCCGCGCCGTATTTTCGCACGGTGCGATGACGTGCAATACCCCGACGCCGCGCCGTTTTACGTTTACGAGGCCGCACCGTGGTCATGTGGCCGGGCCCTTATATCTGATGTACAATCGTACAGCAATTCCTTCATGTTGATACAAAGCTATTTCACAACGGGCGCGAAATAGACGAAAAAAAAAATTACTTTGCATATCATCTCATAAAATATGGTCAGGAATCTATAAAATGTATAACAGTCAGTGGACATTTGATTAATTCTGATTGTGACATTTCCATCTACTGCAAGAATCTCAGAGCAAGTGATAAAGTAGAAGTCGTAGTACAAAAGAAAAAGTTATATACCTTTATATCTTTCACTCCATCTCCATTTAAAGCTGACACCAAGAAAATGTCAGAAAAATTGCTATAGCCTTTCTCTTTTTTCTTTTTCCTGCCATCAACATCGGGGCCTTGCACAGGATTCCCAGCAATCATTCCATTGGTCAAGTTTCTTATCACAGACAATAGCTGCCTTTTTGATTCCAATCTGTCTACCTAAAAAAATCCTTATGTACCTGTGTTCTTGTTAAATGAATGAATCAACTTTTTTCGGTCTGTTATTACCATGGTTACGGTCTCCTGAGTAAGCTTGGTTTTAAATAATTATGTAACTTAAATTATGTAAACACGCATGTAGTCCATGGTTGTAGGTAGCTCATTACGGAAAGGGCTTATTAACACCAGAATAATGCATGTTTGTATAATTTAAGTAGCATAATTTTGCATAAAACCAGGGTTACTCTGGAGAACCCATGGTAATAACAGACCAGAAAAAGTTAATTCACACAATTATTATAAACTCACAAATTATCAACATTGATTTGCAATTTGTCGGGGATAATGCAATACCGCGTAACTAACAAATTCAATTTTAGTTTGATATTTGAACTCTATCTGCTTTGGTAGTTACGCGGTATTGCACTATCCCCGACGAATTGCTTTTAGGTGATACATATTTATTTATGCCCTGGACTTTCATCATAAATGTCATGATGTTATATACAGGGTGGAAAAAGATTTTGGGTCAGTGAGGGCAGCTAACAGATCCGGTGTAGCTACGCGAGAATGGTCTTAGGAGACCTTCCCGTGATTTCCAATTAAAGAGGATTGGTGTTTTCAGATTTTGGAAAAAGTATACAGGGTGCGAGAAAATGGTCATTTTTGACAAACTCTTTTTTTGATGCCAATCGATCCCGTTTCTGTTCAGGATCAAAAGCTTGTATGGGACCAAAAAAAATTTTTCGGCTAGAAAAGCCGCAAATCGAGTTTTAAAATTCCCGTACAAATTCTATGAAAATTAAAAATTTTTTTTTTCACGCTTAATTTTTTTATGCCAATCGATTCCATTCTTATCCTGTACCAATAGTTTCCTAGTGGTCAACATACGGCAACGTAAAAAAAAACAAAAATTAAATAAAAAAACTGTCTTCATACATTTACTATGGGAAAAAATTGAAACTTTAATTACATTATCTGTCACGCTAATTAATGTTGCTAATGTTTTCATACAGTATTATTGTCATTTAGCATAGGACAACTAATTGTCGTGACAGATGTATGAAAACAGTTTTCTCGAAATTTTGACATTTTTGTACATTGCCATAAGTTGACCCGTAGGGAACATTGGTACTGGATAGGAATGAAATCGATTGGCATAAAAAAATTAACCGTGAATAAAATAATTTTTAATTTTCATACAATTTGTATGGGAATTTTAAATCTCGATTTGTGGCTTTTCTAGCCGAAAAACTTTTTTTGGTCCCATACAAGGTTTTGATCCTGAACAGAAACAGGATCGATTGGCATCAAAAAAAAAGTTTGTCAAAAATTACCATTTTCTCACACCCTGTATGTTGTTTTCAAAATCTGTAAACGCCATTCTTCATCAATTTAAAATCGAGGGAAGGTCTCCTAAGACCATTTTCGCGTAGCAACACGGGATCTGGTAGCTGCCCTCACTGACCCAAAATCTTTTTCCACCCTGTATAGTTTACAGTTTACAAGTCAAATAAATGAAAAAGGATAACACATACTCACTGCACATAACACCATAATAATTTTGAACATACTATAAAAATATTTTTTAATATCATGAAAAAAAAAACAAAATAAATAAGATTATGTATGAATACATTGAAATCATAAAATTACTCCAAAATAGTTGAAAGCTGTTTTAATGTTCAAAAGCCGTCCCATTTCCCATTCAACACAAAACATAGAGCAAAGGTAAATTTATATAATAATATTATCTAAGCTCCATTTACTTAGAAATATATTTTTTTCCTGTAATTTTTTGGTATTAAGTTACTTGGTTGCTTTAGAAATTTCATATTTAAAGTGCCTTATTACATGTTGACCCCAAAGGAAACGAGTCCTTTCGTCATTTGTAATGCAGTTGTGTTTCGTTTAGCTGCGAGAAGAAAATGACCTACTGTGAAATTAGGTGCGCGCGTAATCTCTGAGAAAAACCGGTGACACCTTTAAAAGAATGATGGTTTAATTAAATATTTTAACATCCGTATTGCTAATTAACTTACGCTACGACAAGCTACGACGTAGCGTCACTAGCGTCGTAGCGAGATTATGTTCATTTATTTTATTTTACACAAAATAAAGGTAGAATTTAAGATAAGTGAAAGTAAACTTAAGGTAGGTGAAATTTAGATTAGAAATATATGTTTATACACTTAGGTTCGGCCAGCGTAGGGACCACGCAAAATAGGCACGTTCGATGTCGAGTTGCGGAAAAATGGCGTTGTTCGGTGTAGCGTATCTGGTACACATTTTATTTTACATATACATTTTTAGGCCACATTTAGTCAGTTTTGCAGAGTCCCAACATCTACCAACTACCTACTGATTCCATCAAATTGTAGCGTACATATTGTCAGATGGGTATCCATGATGAAACAAAACTGCTGCAAACGAATGAAAATTTAGTTTCCGTAGGTATGTCTAGCATAGCCCTATACTCTATAGGTAGATATGAGGCCGCTTAAATCTACTTTAAACTAATTCATGCACATACAAAATAACTATGAATCTTGTGGATTTACCTAAATATTAATCTGATTT
>JALPQI010005590.1:0-62249 GCA_025490895.1 Thaumatotibia leucotreta
AAATGTTTTTGCTAATACCAGTTAAAACACCATGAGTTCAAAACAACTTTTTAGCTCATTTAGTTTTATGTCCACTGAACTACCAATATGTTTAATCATTAATAAGGTACAATGTTGTGATACCTAGATACATCACTCATAGGTCGTAACTAACATACTGTTTCTCCTTAATGGATAACTTTAAAACACTGGGACCTTTTGCGAATAACTAGAGGCAGTCAGAGGAGTCTTCCAGTTTTTGCTCCTGTTACAGGCCACACCCTGTATAAATAGCGAATATTACTCACTCTTCGTGTAGCCGATGAATGATTGAATTTTCATGAATTCTCTTGTAATGGAAGTTATCAGTCACTAGGCATTATTGACATATCAAGGCCCTATATTTATAGAAATATTCGTGAACTTTGAATGGCGGAATTATTAATGACACAAGCTCATATTGATTATTGACTGTTCTGAAAACTTATTTTCTAGACGTACGGTCTTTTGGCTACTTTTTTTGATGTCTGTGAGTCTATTTGTCAGGAGAAAAAGACAGCTTTTAAAATTTCCCTTTTGCCGATTCGAAGGGCTTCATATTTTTGGTTTTATCGTCTTTTACTACTGACTGGGTTATTTTGCCAATTAGTATTTTCGTGAAGTTCTATAAAGTGTAAATAGTTGTTCTACATACGAAAGCACTGTCCATAATATGTTATGGACAGTGCTTTCGTGTGCTAGGACTAGTGCTATTTTGTCACCGTTTTTTTTGTGAGCATATTTTTGTACTAATTTTGACAATATTATCATAGAAAATGGAGAAGGTATTAAGTCATAAAGTAGAATAAATAATTCTACACAGACAGGTTCACGAAAAACAATAAAAATTAACCCTCTTACTCATAAACGTCTTCTAACATAACAAGCTGCTAAGTATTTTTTATCATTTTCGTATGTATAAACATGGGTGAATCAACTTTATTAGGCAAACATGCAAGTAGTGCCTATTAAGGAAAGGGCTTATTAACATCAGAAAAATGTATGTTTGCATAGTTTAAATAGCATAATTTTGCATAAAACCAGTGTGACTCAGGCGACCGTAACCATGGTAATAACTGACAGAAAAAAGTTGATTCACTCACATACATATTGATAAGACCAAAGGGACAAACAATACTTAGCGACTTGTTAAGTTAGGAGACGGAGGTTCTATAAAGTAGAATTCATATTACGATTTTTCAAGGTTTATAATTTTACCCCCCTAGTTAAGTATTCTTAATATTCTTATAAATGAGTTTCAAGCCTTGAAAAATCGTACCAATTGTACAGTAAAATGAATTTTAGTTTACAGAACCTCCGTAAATGATTGGAATGCAGCTGAGGCGTGAACGGCCAAATTCCTGGCGAATATTTGTTATAGCCTCGCTTATGCGAAGATCGGGAGGCAGTGCTAATGGTATTTTGAAAATGTTGGTTTAGAACAACCTTAATGGTTACCCTTACCAAGTAGATCACCTAGATAACTTTTAATAACTATTGAAATTACAATCGATTGCAAAATAAATGTATCAATATCACTCGTTACGATTTCGATAATATTTTTTTAACCGACTTCTAAACAAAACGGGAAGGCCCTTTGGCACCAAGTCAGGGTGTTATGATGGGATTTAGGAAAAATCAGTTGAAGACGGTTTAAAAAAAATTTGCCTGCCTACTCGTATTTTTCTAAACTCTTCCAGCTCTTATTTCCTCTTTGGACCTCTTTTATCAATGCTGAAATGTGTTAGTTTTTAGTATACCGTCCCACTTTGTCGCTTACCATAAAGACGAGATTTCCTTGTATCTTCATATGAATAAACTGGCAAAACGGCTTTATGGTAAACGACAAAATGGGGGCATTTTACTAAGCTCACTCACAAATATACTTGTATTGGTATACTGTTTTATTTCCACGTCAATGGAGCATTCCACGAAAAAGTCCACCGATGTCCCGTACGAACACGGTTTTTCTCAAAATTGTGGGTTTATCGAAGTTCTCTATCGTGACTAGAAGAGTCAAAAATTGCTCAAAAATATATATAATAACTAATAACTCGGAAGAAAACTCCAATTATCGAAATATACACGCGTTTGTACGGGACATCCCATGGAATGCTCCCAATACACTTTACAAAAGTAAAATCTCGTGCTCGGAATAAAAAACTTCGGTCAATATAAATGTGAAGCTATTGTTTTGACGTTTGTGGCCTCCATTGAGTTTCTTTTGTTGTCAGATGAAAGCTAGGAGTACTTAAATGAGGAGGTTGATTTTAACCTTAAAATGTCTGTTTGAGTCGTTGTGGATTCGATATTAATTAGTCTTCACTTGAGAGGAAATATAATTATAATTGAGCGACTTGTAAATTGGGCATCTCTCTGTGTTTATCACAAAAATGTTTGTTCCTATTTTTTTTTATATGATGATGGGGGATGAATTCCTTGGAAAAATCGTTTGAAGTCAGTTTTTGAACTTTTTAATTTGGTAATTATTCAATATTGATGATAGGAAGCAGCGTCATCAGAGTAGGCACACTGCTGCGATCGCCAATCCACTCGCTAAATTGTAGATTGTGGGCATTACCTATTAACGCGTCAATACGTGTATATTACTAGAAAAGGCCTAATGTCGCCGGTTTAAAGGCATAACCAACTATTTCGGTAAAACTTGTTTTAGCAAATAGTGTTTTTATGTCATCACCAACTTCAAGGAAATAGTTGGTTCTGCCTTTAACCCGACGATATGTACAATAGTGTAATGAATTATACTGATGATGATAAGAACGGTTTTAGTTAATCAATCTATGTACGGTCCAAATACAAAATCTCAAGTTCGAATTTGCCCCAAAACTTCAATTAAACGTGGCTTTCATTTATTTGGAGTCTTAATTGTTTTTGATTTTCCAATATTAATGACTGTCACTAAAATAAATATTTTTGTCTTAAAAGGTAAATAATTACTAAGGCAAGGCCTTGACGATAATTACTGTTTAGAAGTAAATAGATATTTCATTTTCCCTCACTAGCTCGTACTCGTAACGCGCTTGTTTATCGTACGAGCGCGTAAAAACGCATTATAATCACTAGTGAGTAAAGTAATGACCTTGGAGCATAGCGCAAAGTAGCATTCGTTTGACAGATAACAAAACGTAAAATGGTCATGAATGAGTCGTTCTACATTAACTATAATTTAATAAATTGTTTGAGAATTTATTTCATTTGCTGATTTTAATTCATAAGACCAAATAGTACATTGTGCATCGAGGGAGGTAAGTACGGAATTGAGAGTATTAGAAGCACGGCGCCGTAGGCGGAGGGCTTTTAACGATTATCATAGTTTTCCCTCTTTATCACTCTTTCATATTTAGTGCGACAAAGACAGCTGCCTTTCGTTTACGATTAACGATTAAGCGTTAGCGATTGGCAACTTGTCTAAGCACCCATGTATACAACGCAACATAGCGATATACGAGCAATGGGTAAAGGCGACAGGAAATCAACCGTTTGCCGGATATTGCTAGATTGACTCACCTACTGAACCAGTTACGGGACACCCTGTATAGCTTGAGTAAAGTAGCGTATGTAGGTACAGGAGAATTCAAAAATAGATACACAACTGTGCACCTTATTACAGGGCAATAAGTAAAAAACTGATTTAATCTTTCACAATTATCACTCATATTTTAAAGACAAACTGGTCTTAATCGCGTAAACTTACGTTTAATTATATCCTGACGTTTCGGGCATGACGTTACACCCGTGGTCGCAGACTGCCTGCGACATTAAACGTATGTTTACGCGATTTAGACCAGTTTGTCTTTAAAATATAAGTAAAAAATATGTTATGAGTGTCGAACTATTATATATTAGGAATTATAAATTATGCATAAAAAATGTTTTTTATAAACATCGTTCGTGCTAAATACTTTGAAGGAAATGGCATTCAGCAACAAATTAACGTTACCGCCAGCTATGAAGTGTTAGCGAAAAATTATAAAAAGTTAAAAATATTCGTTGATTTGATTTTATTACGTTGAAATGAGGAATTTTCTATTGACGTGAAAACGCGTCAATATATCATATTATTTATTTTCAAATACATACGATTTAATGTATATAAATTAAAACGTACCTAAGTGACTTACCATAAATCTAAAGTTGATGAGAGATGATGATTGATGACTGCAGTTAAATTAAATTATTTCATATTATGCACGACATACTTAATACTCAAATAATGTATTACTAAAATGTACTTTGCTGCAATTTGTGTATAGAATTTATATTTAATAAATCAGAAATAACTTAAAAGAGTACCTAGATTATTCGGCGGTACACAAACGTGACGTCACGTTTATGTATTTCACGTGAACTGAATTTCAGCGATAGTTATGACAGTTCGAAAAAGATGTTTATTATACTATTCACTCATCATGTTTATGCAAAAAAAGCGAAATATAAGGTGCCATGAGTTTACTTAATACTCAAAAAATGTATAAAGGAAAATGCCTTCTATTTTTTTAACATCACATTAACAAACGCCATCTATACCACTGAATTGAAACTACGAGCGTAACTAGACAGAGAAGGAGAGTTTGTGTTTCACGGCGCAGTGAACTTAGTTGTGATGTAGCGACCACCCGTTAGATGGCAGTATTATTATGTTGGATTTCAGACTGTCTAGATGGCGCTGGTGTTTAGTTTAACTGAACTTTGCAACTTTTTAACAATGCTCATTTATTTTTCAGCGATTTATATTTCTGAACAGAACATTTTGCACTATCTTTACAACTGCATGGAGACTAGAATGCAACACTTTTCTTTACTTTCCAATTTAAGATTTGGAATAAAAATATAAAATATAAATGTTTTTTCCCCTCACTAGCTCGTAAAGCGCTCGTTTATCGTTTAATACGAGCGGGTAAAAACGCTTTTTACACACTTGTGAATAAAGTAATTTGACATTGCTCTAATTCCTATAGCCCCCTACTGCCTAGTATAAGTGGATCTGTATGACCGTAGTAAACATGCGCAATCGGAGCTCACATGTTAAATTGGTCGTTGTCATGGGTGACTTTGTGAGCCATTGGCTATATTTAAGTTCCAGAAGTAACTGTATTGTACGATACGTTTCGACATTGAGTTTTAAATGGTTTCTTTAAGTTAATTTACATTTGGATGAGATTTGTAATCATATTTCCTCGCGATAGTGAGGGGAAAAAAGTTGTATTACACTTGGCGGCAAAGTTTGTTCAACTCTCGTGCCTTGAGACCTTCGCAATGCTCAAGATTCCAGTTTTTGAACCACTCGCTACGCTCGTGGCTCAATTTTGGAATCTTTCGCTAGCTCAGGTCTCAATATTGGCACGACAGTTAAACAACAACTTTGCCCCCTTGTATAATAAATAACTATTGTTTGTTCGAAGACCCTACAAAATAGTAAAAATAAGGAGCTCCCTAATATTATCAAACCGCGATTAGAATGCGATTCGAAAATACTGTTGTCTGTTGACACAACAGTGTATAAATCAATCAAGGATATATTCATAAATATTCATAGTTTAAGTGCAAGAGATTTTCATACAATAAAATAATTAATCACTCACTACATCTGTAAACAGCTCTTTTCTTTGTTTTTGTGTCATTTGTTGTTTCAACAGGGTGCTTAGACAATTTGCCAATCGCTAGCGCTTAATCGTCAATCGTAAGCGAAAGGCAGCTAACTGTCTTTGTCGCACTAATATGAAAGAGTGACAGAGAGGGAAAACTACGATATGTTACCAAGCGCTAGCGATTGGCAACTTGGCTAAGTATCCAGTACTTACTAAGTTACTTCTGATCGCGGTTTGATAATACATACCTTACTTCTACAGGTATATTTTAAAGAGACCACGACTATTCGACCTCACAAATTGAACGGCCCCATCGATTCTCAGATACGCAGATAAACAAATAACTCGACGACACTTTGGCTCCGCGCCATCCGACGGGGCGGATCATCAAATTTTCCTCTGAATCCGAATGCCAATAAGAATGATCGAAATGTTCGTAGTGCTTGTATTCAATTGTTAAATTGAAACTAGTGTAAATTGAAACTTTTTAAAGAGCATTTTTGCGAGTATGAAAACATTGCAATCGATAAAAATTAGGTTAACTTTAGAATTATAACTAACGTGAGACTCAAACATATTAAAATATTATCGAACCGGGTTATTTACGTATTTAAGTCGATGATTGCTCGACCTGTTTCGACCCATTATGAGGGCCCTCTTCATCGACTTAAATACGTGAGTTACCCGGTTCGATAATATTTTAATATTTAGGAACAACTTCCAAGAAAATCCATTGGATTTAAATTTTCATTGATTTTTACAAAATGAAAAGTGTTATTTTATTAAAACTCATAAACATCATTTTCTTCGTGTAAAAAAAATCTGAAACGCTACCGCGAACCGCGAACGAAGTGTTGCTCTCTCTCGCACTTGTGAATTCGTGCGTAAGTATGACAGAGAGGCAACACTAAACATCAGTTGCACAATTAGCTTCCGTGCAATGCCAATGGATATTGAAGTTCATTGTGATTACAATAATTATGAGTTCGGCCGTTTTAGTGAATAGCCATTAGATAAATAATAATTAATAAAACTAATACAAAATGAGAACTCAAGTACCTATTCTAAAACTACAAAAAATCTAACAGGGTTTACTGGTTAGCCTGAAAAATCCTACGCAGTAACCCGTGGGCATGAAACGTGTTTCGTGAACAACAACTTCGAGAAGCGAAGCGGATTTTAAAAGCTTCAGATCTCTGAAAAGTTGAAAATAGGACATGCGATGGTTTGTTACTACTAACAAATGATGCTATTTACGATACCTACAGATGTTTGTTCGGAGTGGAGATATGATAATATTGATGTTTTATTTCATGGTGACGGCGGAAATCAAAGTAGTTTGAAAGCCACGCTTCCAATTGTCAACCGTCTTCAAAATAAGGGAGAAGGATCTCTTTCGACTGTATGTTTGTTTTTCTTTTACCTTAGAATTTTCGACTGGATGAGTCGGTTTTGATGATTCTTTTTTATTTCAAAGCAGATGCTTTCCGATTGGCCCCATTTTAATTTAGTTCAGTTCTGTCAATGGCATCCAAGACTTGAGAACACCATATAAGTCTTAAATTTGCATTAAGCATGTGCACAACAAATGGACGAAGAACTCAATATCACGCCAACCAAATTGGTCTCATTGGAACCAAGCAGGGAGAAATCAGTTGAAGTTTTTTTTTTATTATTATAATCACTAGGTTCCACGCTGACTATATTATTTGCCCCTCATTTTGATTGGGATTCGGATGTTGTAATAGTTTTATGTGCTGTTTGGCTACGATGAAGCCGTTCGGTTAAGAGGACTGCAACAAATTCTCGGCCACAGCAGACTTAACGAATAAAAGTCTCCCCATGCGAATTCGGTTAGATCCATTTATGAAAACCTTTATCATCATCATCATCATCATCATCATCATCAGCCTATGATAGTCCACTGCGCGACGTAGGCCTCTCCCATTAACTATGCGTATAGACGCATTAGGAGGTAAATACCCATAATTGCCACGCTGCGCAAGCGGATTGGCGATCGCAGTAATGTGTCCATTATGATGACGCTGCTGCCTATCATCAATCTTTTGTCAAATAGTGGTCAGTGACACTTCAATTCCTTAGTCGACTCTTACGACACCCGCATGAGGAGTTGCGGTGGTGACAAATATATTCTTACTGCCGTCACCATACGGCCAACTTTTAAAACTACGGAAAACCTTTATAACTACGCACTAAGAGCGAAAAAGAAACAACTTTGAGGACACTGATCGACAGTAATACAGCGCAATTTTCCTTAAAAATGCGAAAGCGTCGGTATGTTTTGGAAGACCCTAAGTCTGCAGAATTTGAAATACTTGAAAGTTTTTCATGTACTCTTTGGAATGAAAACAAGGCATCCACCTAATTGCCTCACGTCATATTGAATTTGCTAACAAATTGGGGGATGAATGAAAAAAGTCGTAAAGAACGCACCCGTGACCCAAATTGCTGAATCCATTCCTTTGTTTAGAAACACGGTGATTGAGGTGAGCGTCCAACGATGTATTGTGCAGGAGCGAAGAGTTAAACTGCTATATCAGTATTGAAATTACAATATCGAAGGATAGTCATAAATAATGATTATTGATGATTATTATAATTAGCAGAAAATGACGTATCTCAAGATTTTATTCATTAACATTAATGAAAAAATTGTCAGGCAATAAGTACTACTGGCTGCATAAGTTTATCCGATAAACTTGAAGGAATTCATTCATGATTGGACCATTTTTGTAGCCGAGCATATTGTATTTGTATTAATTATAGTGTGTTCGTTATAAATGGTGGCAATTGCTCTATGTATATATTTGTATCAGTGCAACCTAGGCTATCTATTGGGATTCACTGAAAATTTGCGTCGCGGAATGTACCCTGTGGCTCATTTCGTGACACCAAAGCTGAGTTAGGGCCATTTAGCGCAATCTGTTTTATATAATATGTAGCTTTTTTATGCTTTAGGTGGCAAATGAACAGACGAATCGCCTGATGAAAAGCAATTAACGTCGCCCTTGGGCACCCGCAACGCCAGAGGCGTCGCAAATCCGTTGTAGGCCTTTAAGGTGGGAGTACGCTCTTTTCTTGAAGGTTTGAAGGTCGTATATTGGACCGGAAATACCGCTTGCAATAGTTCGTTCCAAATATTTTAAGGACAAACGGGTCTTAATCGCGTAAACTTATGTTTAATTATATCCTGACGTTTGTGAGTATTGTGTGTAGGCCTAGTGACAACCCTAGCCTAGACGTGAATAATCAAGATCAAGTGCGGGTAGTTCGAAAAACCCGCGCAGCTCGAAGGTGTTGATACATTCTCTCGCCAGTCTGCCTGCAACCACGGGTGTAACGTCATTCCCGAAACGTCAGGATATAATTAAACGAAAGTTTACGCGATTAAGACCCGTTCGTATTTAAAATATGAGTGATCATCGTGAAAGTTTAAATCAATATAGTTCGTTCGAAAGTTTAGCTGTGCGAGGCAGGAAGATAGCTATTTTCTTTTTTCTTATACTAAACTAAATATCAATGGACGCGGGCCTTTTCCGTAGGGTGGGCCTCTCGTAAATTTTACTCATCTATTACTATAAAAAGGATCGTAAAGAATTGTTGATAAGCGGAAGCATTGATTATGATTTGATTCAGAAATAACGACATCAATAAACTGAATATTGTTGTGCCTGAATTTACTGTTCTATAATTGTCCCTCGTTTTTATGAGTCTTTAGATGAAACAGCCACAATGAGTATTTTTTTTATATCGGTCTTTCATTGTTATGAGACGTATTAGAGGCGTATCTAAAGCACTATTGGCACCAAAGCGGGTGGTCGGGGTACCAAAAACGATCATAGTGCTCGCTGCGGCTAAAATGTACACTTCGCTTTTGACAGCAGCTATGCCATTCTCTTATTCACACATTCGACGCTGCGTTCGTCAACGAGCTCGACGTCGAGACAGCCTTGTCTAAAATCCTAGCTGTTTTTTTTGACATTGGGAATCGAGGCGGGGAGCGAGGTTGTGGGCGAGTTCGTCGCTGTTTTTCGTTAGAGAATACGAAGTTCGTACATTAAACGTCAAACTCTCGACGCAGTGTAGTTCCAGCAGTGTTATTCACTAAGGAAACCGCCTTGCTGTCAGCGCTGTGTCAGTGCTGCGGCAGCGTCGAGCCTAAAAATGGTATTCACTGATGTACTTTAAACGACACTAGTGCTCGGCGACGAATGCGGCGTGAGCTGGAACTACATTGCGTCGAAAGTTTGACGTTTAATGTATGAATTTCGTATTCTCTAACGAAAAACAGCGACGAACTCGCCCACAAGCTCGCTCACAGCCTCGATTCCTAATGTCAAATCAAACAGCTAGGATTTTAGACAAGGCTGTCTCGACATCGAGCTCGTTGACGAACGCAGCGTCGAATGTGTCAATAAGAGAATAGCATAGCAGCTCACGCCGCATTCGTCGCCGAGCACTAGTGTCGTTTAAAGTAGGTACATTAGTGAATACCATTTTTAGGCTCGACGCTGCCGCAGCGCTGACAGCAAGGTGGTTTCCTTAGTGAATAACACTGCAGTTTGCCAACTCATGTCAACGTTCGTCAACCGTTTGATTTTGTATAGAATTTACACAGAACTTTGGTAATTTTTGAGATTAAAATAGAAAAATGTGGCTGTCGTTGATTTTAATAAATGAAATAACATAAAGAATAATAGCAGCTGTAAATTTTACCAAATTATAACAGCATGATGGAAATATGAACAAGGAAATGACCGGATCATTGCTGTAAGAAGAAAAAATAAGTCACTGAAAACCTTAAAATAAAACGTAAACGGCTAATTTGATATTAAATTACAAACTTATGGCGACTTACTGACGAGAATGAGTTTTTATTCATTCTCTGCTTTTTCGTCCCTATATTTGAGACGTATCTTTTCTTCAGAAAAGCATATTTTCATGTGAAATCATAGAAAATAAAACCCTTGAAAAGACAGTCCACATTTATTTATGAAAAGCATGAACGCATTTGGCATACTTGCATAAAACATTTTTCCAGCAATATTTGCACAAACCTTCATCGGATGCACTGAGAAAATATAAATGTATGAGCGGTTTGTGAAGTTGAGTGCAAATAAAGTGTATTGCATTTGCAATGTACAGCGAACGGAGGCGGCAAATATATGTGTACACTTGCACCTTATTATAAAAAGAAAAGAGATCAAAAGGGCGTTTTCACAAACCGTTGTTGAAATCACCTTGTTATTTAATTCAGACAAGTTTGGGCTTGTTCTACTCAGGATCACGAGCTCTTTCTATTCTAATAGGAGAAAAAATGTCCTAAAATGTTTTTTCCATTACGATACCGGTTTTTCATAGATGTTCAAAGGCGGTAGCGTAATGGAAGGAATGAAAACTGTATGAAAATTATTTGACATATTTTTTCTCCTATTAGAATCGAAAGAGCTCGTGATCCTGAGTAGAGCAGGCCCAAACTTGTCCAAATTAAATAACAAGTTGACTTCAACAAAGGTTTGTGATAACGCCCAAAATCTGCTTGCAATACCTAAACGGTTGCTGTAATGCGATTGGAGAAGCTTATAATTTCTGTTATGAATTTATGGATCAATTACTTTTTCTTACATCGTTACTATCATTTACCACCCTTGACTGCAGTGTCACTGATCATTCCATGACCAAGTAGATTTATGAAGGGCAGCAGCGTCATCATAGTGGACACAATATTACTGCGATCGCCAATCCGCGAGGCGATAATGGGCATTTACCTCATAATGCGACTCTACGAATAGTAAATGGGAGAGGTAATTTGTTCCTTGCTCATTGCCGTCTATGTATTTAAGTATCACTATTTATCTATCTATTATATAACTATGTATAATATATGTCGTCGTTTGGTACCCACATCACAAGCCTTCATTCAGCTTACCGTGGGACTAGGTTGACTTAGTTTTTTATTATTTATATTTACATTGAGCAATGCTGTTTGTAGAAATCCAAAAACAAGCTACAAATATATTATACATTATCAGATATTAATAGTACATCGTGCTTCAATGGAGGTAAGTACGGAATTACTAACGAGAGTGTTAGAAGCCCGACGCTGTGGGCGGAGGCTTTTAATGACTCGAGTTAGTATTCCGCTTACCGACCGTGATGCATACAATGTTTTTCATCACACTTCCCGACAAAGAAATAAGTTTTAAGACCAAAACTTACTGACATTTCTATTACTCCCTAGGAAATTTCACTTTTCTATTACTCCCGCTATGCATGCAAGCAATGGCGCGCTTAGACAGCAAGTGTGATGAAAAAATACCTGTTCTACATCAACTTCCAATCAAATTATGAGTATTATGATAATATTAGGTTGGTTTAATTCATTATCATACATTTTCCTTTTCTAATTAATAATATTAACGTTACTATAAACCACAGAATTAAATTACGTAGAACCTATATCCGTGTAAAATGAAACTGGCTCGTAGCACTGAAACGCCCGTAGCGGTCCTTTGTGCTACGCCAAATTTAATTGCTACGAAACCGTTTTTTTTTGTAAACCGCTACGCTGTTATTAACTGGTGTTAGTTGGCTTCTGTTTTCGGCTGGGTGGTCGTAATGCTATATCTTTTACTCTTATATGGTGATAATAAGTGTAATGGAGATAGCATTATGGCAGTCGCTGGATCGTTTTGCGGCAATTTCAATTAACTTCTTTGGTTTTCACTGATTTGTTAAGAAATGGAATACTCTTAGTGTCAAGATAGAGAGAGATCTAGAGTAAATCTCATAGTATCAGAGTATTGTACAGTTCAAAATTAAAGGAAAATTTTAAATGTAACTGATTTTTGATTGTGTTTGATTTTTGATTAAGCGGGAAATCTTATACATCTGGCTTGCACCCATACGTCATCAAAATTTAGGGTAAATGGGTATGAGTATGAGTATCAAATCTAAATATACATTATTAAAAAGTGAGGACTTTTCCACTTTTTTCAATTCGCGGCTTTAGTCTTACTAGGTCAAACCACAAATTGTTCAAGTCTTGATCAATTTTTAATTTAATACCTTGTTTCTTACAAAAAAATATTATTGATCGCCAAAATGTAATACAAATGAGGATCAACGCACATGTGACATTACGTAGAGTCACAGGCGTTCATAGGTTAAGGTTACTGTAAAATCTGTAACTGGTTAATATCGGGCGGTCACTTCATTATGATAGAGATTGCTTTCACAAGTAATTGATAATAAAATGTACAAAGATCAACACAGTCCATTTACAAACTCTATTGAACTCTATTCTCATTTCAATAAGGGTCACAAATGTTAATTTAAATGTGTTGCCGATCGTACAACATCGGAGTGAATTACGAAATAATGATTTCATTAAAAAAGTTTGCGAAAGTCGGCTCCTATAGTCCTTAATTGCAAATTAGAAAGTTTGGAGACAAGAGGGGGAAAAGGTGGAAATACAGTGAAGATATAAATATACATATATATATTCCACTTTACTTATGTTTTTGTACTCATGATGTTTTAAAAGTAAATCTATCAAAAAACTAAGCATTCACTGAAAAATAAATAATATACAGGTTGTCCAGTAATTATATAATGCACAAAACTTTTGACCACGAAGAGGACACCTTATAACTACTGGTCCTAGTGTAAAAAGCTGTGTCTATCAAGACACTTTAAAATCAGTCAGACAGAACCATTAATTGAGAATAATTTTTCAAAAAACTGTACGTGAAAATCTTTTCATTTGTGGGTTTCACGATCATTACAGTGAAATAAGCAAACAAAAGCTTAAAACTAAAAGTGTGAATATCTCGATAACCAGAGAACCTTTACTAAACATGAAAGTCGATTTTCGGGACCAGTATAAGGTCCATTAATTACTGGACACTTTGTATGTACAATTAACATAGTTGTTGAAATATCATCATCACCAGCCAAATGACGTCCACTGCATAGACATAGACTCCCCCAGAGAGTGCCACAAAGATAGGTCGGGAAATGCCCGCATCCAGTGGGTACCCGCAACCTTTACCAGGCCGTCGCTCCATCTTGTAGGGCCTTCCCACGCTGCGTCGTGAGTGCGTGGTCGCCACTCGAAATATAACTTTCCGAAAATAGTGATATAACAAATTCAATTAGTGTCAATTTGAATGCCAATTGTTTGATATTTGAACTCTATCTCCTTTGGTAGTTACGCGGCTTTGTACTATCCCCCACGATAATATTTTAGCCCACTGCTGGACACAGGCCTCCTCTCATATATGAGAGGGATTGGGCTTTATTAGTCTCCACGCTGGCCCTAAGCGGGTTGGGAACTTCACAATTTCACATACGCTTCAGAATTTTGTGTATGTAAGCAGGCTAATGGTACTTATATATCATTTCAAATATCATCTGATATTCCATACATATGTTTCGGAAAAACTCATTGGTACGAGCCAGGATTTGAACCCACGACCTCCTTATTAAAAGTCAAACGTCTAAACCACTGAGCCACCACCGCTTCTTCGTGAACAATCCCAATTATTGTTTAAGAAACCCCGGAACTACCGCTTCATTTTATACCATTACCATATTAATTTGAATTACAAATCGCATTCCCGAGAAGAATTGTCTTTTATTCTCAAAATGCAACTTCAATTTATTCATTGTATGCGCTTTTTAATCCACATTTCCATTATAGTATCGTAGAGCTATTTGAATACGGGTCAGCCATTATATTTCCAGATGCTATTTCGAAATGAAATATAGACCTTGTGCTTATCTCGGTTTAGTTCATTCCATGATCTAGAATTCTAGATTAGAATTTGCTTCATCCAATAGAATATTTTCTGAAAGCAAATGTATGAGGCGCGGTGGCGGCAGTAAGAATACATTTATCACCACCTCAACTCTTCCGGTGGGGGTCACAAAAGTCGACTATAGGTGCATTCAGACCAAGCGAACATTCGCTATTCTAACCTCCCACTCTACGAAATTCGATCGTTACACAAAACGTGATTGGTTGATTCCGTAGAGCGGGGTATAGAACAGCGAATGCTCTTTTGGTCTGAATACACCTTAACGGGTTGAAGTGTCATTGACAACTCGTTTATTAAATATTGTTGATGGGCAGCAGCATCATCTTTGTCGACACACAACACTAAGGGTGCGGTTCCACTGACGCGAAGCGGAGCGGAGCTGTGCAAAATTGACCAATAACATTCTTCAAATTGAAGAATCTGCTTGCCCAGCTGCGATTATGGGCATTACCTCTTAATTCATTCATACTCATACCTACTTGTAGGATAGGCCTATATACAGCAGTTGACTTAGATAAGTTGATTATGTGATATGATAAAATGAAGAACCTTATGATAAAAACAACCTCAACCCGTTCTTGTCGCAATGTACCTAAGACTTTATTTGGGCCATTTTTTTTAAAGTTGTCCACCCCGCCCACTTTTTTTTACAAAATAGGTATTTTTATGTGGTTTTTACTCAGAATTGTGAGCTCTTCGATACTAATAGGAGAATGCTAGTTCCAAAATATACGCACATCGCAATTCTAAGTGAAAATTAAAATAAAAGTTCCAAATTAAAAAAAAAGTGGGGCGGACAACTTTGAAAAAAAGTACATGAAAATAATATTTAATTGGCTAAGAAGCATCCATTACAGAATTGGTTTATCTTTTAGTTATTTGAAATTGTCGGATGCTAAATATTATCGGCTTGACATTCCGCGAAGTAAAGTTTTTGCACTGAATGAATTAAACTTTCTGCTTTAGCTGATTTTGTGTTTCATTAATATAATGTACTTACAGCCTAAGAAAGAGATTTTACAACAATGTTTCGTACCTATTATAATCGTTTTATATTTATAATTCATAAAATAATTAAGATGCGTTAACAAAATGAATGCGGTAGTATTTATTTATTTACGAAGAGATATAAAGTAAGTATATCTTAATTTAATTTATGATATTATGTTCTAATAAAAATAATTATACATTTTATCGTAAGTGTTCGTATAATCAGAAAATTGATTCAAGAGTAACTAAAAACCATCAATTATGAATTATGCAATAGCCAAATACCCATGTATAACGCATATCGCGATTTAATTTTTTTTGTTCATTCTTGTTTCAAACTTACCTTATTTTCGTAGCCTAAAGTATTTGAATAAACAAAAGGTTAGCGTTTATAACCATGATCATTGTCCTTGTGTTTTATGTAGGCAGCAATGTGTTTGTTAGCCACGCGCTAGACCCAGCCGGGAGCTGTATCGATCCAACGCCTACCGTTTTGCGAATGGCAATGCTCGAACGTGAACATTGCTGCTGTATTACTGGCAGGCGCTTAACTCACTGACTACGTGTGACTTACTCTTTATGGTATAAAGCAAACTGGTCATACGAAATTAGCTAAATACTAAGGTCCGACCGAGACCGAGAATTAATTTGACTCTCGGCCGAGACAGAGACCGAGACCGAGACTTGGTAGAAAGGATACAAAATACATAAATTACATAAAACATCCCTAGCAAATACCTTTACTGAGTACTTACTAAGTACAGCAATTTTTTTATGGATATTTTCTTTATTTGATTTTTTTTATGTAGGTACCCCAAAAGCCGGTATTTTTGGCTGAGAGCCGAGAGGGATCTCTTAGTTACGGTGAACATACATTATTTTAGTATGCAAACGTATTTTGTCTATTAAATATGGTCGTTTAGCAGGAGACCGTGTCTAGCTTTCTCCACGCGTACGCATGCTTACGCGTTTCGTATTAAACGGCCAATTTTAATTGATTAAATGCGTACGCATGCAGATATATGTCTTCAACCTTACCTGTCCCACCAAAGGAGATACCTGCGCGTTCTGAGCTTTTTAAAAATAAGATTTACACAATCTATCAAGACATTCATCTGATCAATGACGGAAATAATATTAGGTACTCAATATAATACAGCTTTAAAACGGATTACACTCACCTTTCTTATAATATTTACAACATCAAGCAAGGATCATGATTTCTAAGTGTCAATATTCATTTACACAATCTGACAAGACATTGATCTGACCATTGGCAGATCATGTGATACTCGATATATCCAAATAACTGTCATATATATTATTGACTAACGGACCACCAATATTGACATGTCTGGTGCTCGGGAAGTAACATATTGCTGTAGCGGACAATAATATCGACATTCCGGACTCAGTTCTGTGGTGCAAGACAAGACATAATTATTATTTATTTACGATATTATGATGTTATGGATGTTCAGTGGCTTTCGTACTAGTGATTTGCAAGATTTTATGAGTATTAATATGTACTTATATTTAATTATCTATATATATAAACGGCAATGTCCTGACTGACTGACTGACTGACTGACTGACTGACTGACTGACTGACTTAAATCAACGCACAGCCCAAACCGCTGGTCCTAGAGAGTTCAAACTTGGCATGTACATTCTTTATAATGTTTAGAGGCGCACTAAGAACGGATTTTTGAAAATTCATCCCGTAAAGGGGTTAAATGGTGGGTTAAAGTTTGTATGGGGAAATAAGATTACTTGGGCTATTTTATTCGAAACTTCACATGAATGTTTTTAACAATAAATAAGTAAACACGTGTTTCAGGTTTTTTGAAAATTCATTCCCTATGGGGGTTAAATGGAGGGTTAAAGTTTGTGTGGGGAAATAAGATTAGTTGGGCTATTTTATTCGAAACTTCACAGGAATGTTTTTAATAATAAATAAGTAAACACATTTTTCTGGTTTTTTGAAAATTCATCCCTTAAAGGGGTTAAATGGAGGGTTAAAGTTTGTATGGGGAAATAAGATTGGTTGGGCTATTTTATTCGAAACTTCACATGAATGTTTTAAACAATAAATAAGTAAACACGTATTTCAGGTTTTTTGAAAATTCATTCCCTATGGGGGTTAAATGGAGGGTTAAAGTTTGTATGGGGAAATAAGATTAGTTGAGCTATTTTATTCGAAACTTCACAGGAATGTTTTTAATAATAAATAAGTAAACACATTTTTCTGGTTTTTTGAAAATTCATCCCTTAAAGGGGTTAAATGGAGGGTTAAAGTTTGTATGGGGAAATAAGATTGGTTGGGCTATTTTATTCGAAACTTCACATGAATGTTTTAAACAATAAATAAGTAAACACGTATTTCAGGTTTTTTGAAAATTCATTCCCTATGGGGGTTAAATGGAGGGTTAAAGTTTG
Organism: Thaumatotibia leucotreta; assembly: GCA_025490895.1. Lineage (NCBI taxonomy): Eukaryota > Metazoa > Arthropoda > Insecta > Lepidoptera > Tortricidae > Thaumatotibia > Thaumatotibia leucotreta. The sequence goes on from JALPQI010005590.1 coordinate 17,900, forward strand.
TATGGGGAAATAAGATTAGTTGAGCTATTTTATTCGAAACCTCACAGGAATGTTTTTAATAATAAATAAGTAAACACGTGTTTCAGGTTTTTTGAAAATTCATCCTTTAAAGGGGTTAAATGGAGGGTTAAAGTTTGTATGGGGAAATAAGATTAGTTGAGCTATTTTATTCGAAACTTCACATGAATGTTTTTAACAATAAATAAGTAAACACGTATTTCAGTTTTTTTGAAAATTCATTCCCTATGGGGGTTAAATGGAGGGTTAAAGTTTGTATGGGGAAATAAGATTACTTGGGCTATTTTATTCGAAACTTCACGTGAATGTTTTTAACAATAAATAAGTAAACACGTGTTTCAGGTTTTTTAAAAAATTCATTCCCTATAGGGGTTAAATGGAAGGTTAAAGTTTGTATGAAGGAACCAAATTCGTTGGGCTATTTAATTCAAAACTTCATAGAAGTGTTCTTGCCAATGAAGATGTAGGTACTTATCTACATACCATGTTATATACAAGTAACATAGGTACGATGAATACGTAGATACTTTTAATATTAAATTTTGGTAAGTAATGCAGTTTGCTACATAAAAGGTCATTGTGAGGTTTTATTTTTTAAGTCTAGACAAAACCATATTTATTTGTTTGTTCGTTAAAAATATCTACAATTTTGCATGGCGACATATTATTCAAAGCGAACGAATTTCAAATGTTTGTTTGACAGCTCGCGGACAGTATATGTATAAGCAGCGCGGGTACGCGGGCCGCCTCGCTGTAAATTCAGCTTTCTAATTCGTGTAGTTTATTTGCAATTAAGTATTTAATTATGTCATACTAACATGCTGTTCAATGAAACAGACTTCAAACAGAATGTAATAAGGTAAGATTCTACTTAGGTTTAGGAAAGGTTAGAACTGCGACCCCACACAGAAACGAACGGCTATCAAAGTAGGTTTTGGGTTAAATTAGAAATGCGACTCCACACAGAAACGAACGACTATCAAAGGAGGTTCAGGTTAGGTTTGAATAGTTACCCCACACAGCAACGAACGGCTTTGAAAGTAGGTTTATGTTAGGTTTGAACTCCAACCCCACACAGAAACTAACGGCTATTAAAGTAGGTTTAGGTTAGGTTAGAACTGCGACCCCACACATAAGCAAACGGCTATCAAAGTAGTTTAAGGTTAGGTTAAAACTGCGACCATTGCGATTCCACGCAGAAATGAACGGTTATTCAAATAGGTTTAGGTTAGGTTAGAACTGCAACCCCACACATAAGCAAACGGCTATCAAAGTAGGTTTAGTTTAGGTTAGAACTGCGACCCCACACAAAAGCAAACGGCTATCAAAGTAGGTTTAGGTTTGGTTAGAACTGCGACGACTATTAAAATATGTTTAAGTTAGGTTACAACTGTTTGTAACCTAACTTAAACATATTTTAATACCACCAACCTAAACCAAACCTAAACCTACTTTGATAGCCGTCACAGGACCTCACACATAAGCGAACAGCTATCAAAGTAGTTTCAGGGTTAGTTTAGAACTGCGGAATAAATATTACTAAATTTAAACCAAACTAAAATAAGAACCCGTAAAGGAAAACCTCAAGCACCATTCAAAATTCCCTGATCTAAATTTACTAAAAACTATTCTTCGACAGAATGACTTGTCGATGAAATGAAAATACTTGAAACAACGTTGTCTTTGAAACAACATTCGATTAAATGATTGCCAACAAGTCAAGGCGAAACCCAAAAAAATATCACAAATATTAAACTTATTTCGGCCACTTTTGAATCTCCTGAGAAAAAAAAAAACAAAATAGGATTCATTATTTGCAGGAAACCGTGTAACATGCATAATATATTATATAACTACATACAATCGAAATGATAACCTCCTTCTTTTTTGAAGTCGGTTCAAAACATTTTTTTTCATAGAAGTCCAAAATCTACGCGTGCGAAGCCGCGGGCAAAAGCTAGTTTCTTAATATACTTACTTCCGACTTCAAATCGACTTCTTTTTGTGTATTACTAGAATCTCCGAGAATCGTTAAATTATTTCATTTCAATTTTAATCTAAAAAATATAACCCCTAATTAGTCCCATTCGGTACCAATCGGTTGAAGCCTATTTCTAATTTTGTGATTATATTCGATTGCAATAAAACGACTCTATTTTTTTAAATGAATCATTTATGTATTTTTTATTCGTTTTGTTTATATTTAGTTTATCAAGAAAGAACAAATCGGTCATTCTCAAAATTTAAGGCCTAATTCAAATTACCGTGTCACTTTTTAGACACTGAAAAAATTTACATATCAATAAGAATATTGAAACTGAAATTACATTGGACTAAAATCTGCTACGGTAATGACAGAGATCGGAAAAATGTGCGTCAATGTTCGCAATAACATGGACATGACTCCAAAGTTGATTGAATAATTAATCATTTTCTGAAAATTACATATTTGACACCGGTAACTATGAAAACCTTTTTAAATAGTCACATTTAAGATTCTAAATCAAATTTCAAGAAATTATCGTTTGATTATTCATTTCATTAATTTTGTAGTCATGTCCATATTATTGCAAACATTGCCGCACATTTTTCCGATCTCTGATAATAACTAAATGATAGATAACGTCAAAATCCGCGTCTTTATACTAACATGGATATGTAAAAAAGCTCCCAGCTTTCCCGGGAACCTACATAAACTAATGTTTATTCCCATTACCTACATTTTTATCGGTTTCCGGTTGACAACACGCCGATCCACCGCTTCCGGAGACGGATAGCGGTCCTGAGTTTAATGTCCTTTTAATGTTAGAAAGGTATTAAGGTTACTTTTATTGTGATCTTGTAGAGATTTAAAATATTATGTAATCGACTTAAATTGTGAGTAGCCCTCACAATTTAAGTCGATTATTACTCGTGTTTCAACCCATTAAAAAGGTCCTCTTCCGGAGCACCGTCGGCCAAATTAAATATATGTCAAGTGACGTTATTTACGTAAAAATAAAAAGGCTAAATCCACAAGACTGTAACGAGAGTTACCAATTCTTTTGTAAGTTCTCATATTAATTAAGTACATTTAAGGGTCTACATAATCTACCTACAGGGCTAGGCTAGACGTACAGAAACTCAGCTTAGATTAATTAATTTTAAAACATACGAAAGAATTGGTAACTCTCGTTACAGTCTTGTGGATTTACCCAAAACTCTTATACTGGCAAATAGCTGAACAAGTCACAGTATGTCCTTACAATGGCACTTTTGATTTTTTTTTGTGGGTCGGATTTTTATTTATTTATTTCAAGCGTAATATGAATAAGTCACGAATAAATACGCATAATGGCATGATTTTGTTTTTTTTTTATTTGTAAGAATGTAACAGCCTCTTTCACCATACCTATGAATAATTCTCGTAATTTTGGTCTAAGATTCAACTACTTTTATTATATTAATATTGCTTTATTTATTTATTTCAAGCGTAATATGAATAAGTCACGAATAAATACGCATAATGGCATGATTTTGTTTTTTTTTATTCGTAAGAATGTAACAGCCTCTTTCACAATACCTATGAATAATTCTCGTAATTTTGGTCTAAGATTCAACTACTTTTATTATATTAATATTGCTTACGACACGTAAAACTATGATATTGGACATTTTTCGTCAGTTTAGAATAATTGGCAGAAGCATAATAATTATTATATATAATTAATCATTCGAGCAAATGTTGATTCTTAGATCAAACACGTTTTGAATTTTGTTTCTTAGGAACTTAATTAGGTATAACTTATATTTACATTACTATTTTACAATCTATTTTTAGTAACATTGTGACTTCATATTATTTTACATAATATTTATTGTTCTCTATAACACCATTCTTTTGACAATATTTTATGACAATGATTTTATCCTAATGGAACACAAACTTTAGTAATACAACTGATTTACAAATGAGGTAAACTAACAGAGCGTGAGCACTGATGTGGGGCGTCGCCCCGTCTAAACACACCAATGTTGCAATGGGGCGGTGCCCACGTCCATCTTATTTATGTAGGGCAAGGCCCCCTGCCCATCATAAAAGAGGGTCGCGACAGTTAAAGTCTTTAAAAACTTCTGTCAAAGGACCCAAACTCTGCCATTTAGAGTCTATCTGGAAAGTGAACGGATATTTGGTGCCAAGGTGCTGCAATAAATATCTCATGTAACTCATTTTGCTGTCACTTTCTAAACAAATCCTAGTATTAAAACATTATGAGCTAGGGGAATTAGTTTTTCGTCTAAGCAAATATTCTATTGGCCAAAACAGAAGACAGGGCACGCAGCAGGCGGCTAACGCGTAGAACGCTGGCACGTAATCTGAGTACACGTCCTTTAGCAGACCTGAAATTAATTGAGATCATTATGCCATGATTTCTGTTTGAAATAGATGATTTCTAGCATAAAAAAACATAAGTGAAAACTTTAAGTCACTATCGACAGTGTACAAGCCTTTCTACACTGTCGATAGTAACTTAAAACGGCTACAGAAATATTTGATAAATTATTTTAAACATGTGTCTATGCAATGTGTTTTGAAATGAATAATTATAAAATGTGACTTTACGTGTTTCGTTTCTATCTGACGAAGCCTGCGCTGCGAATTTTGATTTGTGGAAATAAAGTTTTATTTACGAAATACTTAGCGTAAGCAAGAGTTCAGCAAAACGTAGTCTACCATTTTCGACTATATTATTTGCACATTAAAGAGTTTTAAGAACTTTTCGTTAAGTGTATTAAAAAAGTGTAGGTGTTCAACTGTTCAAGTATCCAGATCACTCTTGGTTATTAAAGTAACCATATGCATAAACTCCAAACTTATTTACATACCATTTTCCTTCCAAAAGGGCTTATTTCGTATGAGTTTCGTTAGCCCTTTCGAAAAGAAAATCAAACGTTCGAACGTATTCACTCACGGACTGTCTCATAAGGACCCACTTTAGAATGATGTTAGGTTAGGATCCGTGGTTTGATGCAAATAGGGCGAGCAGTTCTTTCGAGTTTGACCTTATTATGTTAAAAAAGTATGTTTTATTTGGGAATTCTTATTTTAAAATTGGCCAAGATAAATATATATTGGCCAATAATGTGACTGTTTCAGCAAAGACATTAACAAATGAATTAAAGCGCTCAATCCGCAAACGTTCCACTCACATCAGTCGAGCTGTATCTCTATAAATTATCAAACATTGCCTTTTCTATTGCGGAAACTTCTAGTTCAAGCGTCGTTGACTCTCCCGTCTCCAATTGATTAGAATCTTCCCGGGCCACCAGAAATCTTATATGATCCCATGACACTCCCACTAAAAGTTACGGGTGATTCAGTAAGGTTTTTAGTATTTGCTAGTAGAAGAGTGAGTCCCACATACCGGGCAAGAGCTTCCATGGCTTGAGAATAAGATGTGTAAAAGCATTATCTCATGCGTGAACAGAAAATATTCATATAGTACGTTCGTGGCACTCTTCCCATACATATTAGCACCGTGAGTGTCACGAATGAATTTGTCCAGCAATTGGACTGCGTTATGCAATTTCATAACAAACTAAGCGACGAAATCGAAAAAATAAGTTATAAATATAGGTCGAATATCGATATAACAATCTAAGTATTCGACAAATGTACCCAAAAACCATGTCTAAAGCCATATTATAAAGTATAAATAAGCGACACACCAAAACAGCTTAAGGCTGAGCACTAATCAGTTACAATAAATAGAATGGAGCTCCAAAGATCCTTTTACAAAATGTGTAAATTTAAAGGTGCATTCAAACCAAACGAGCATTTGCTATTCTATCCCGCACTCTACAAAATCAACCAATCACGTTTTGTGTAATGATCGATTTTCGTAAAGTAGGGGGTTAGAATAGCGAATGCTCGTTTGGTCTGAATGCACCTTAAAATGTATAAACGAATTTAGAGCCTAAAACATGACGTGCCTAAACGCACATGAGGGTGTCGCTTAATTCACATATCTTGAATCTCACGATCTTGTCATTCCATACAGTTACTGTACTCAATTTAAATTTCCAATTAGAGCTAATTTTCTCATTTTTACTGATTATCGCTTGATTACTTATTCCATAACACTGTCCAATTTAGATACCTATAAGAGGAGCGCACAGCACGTTGACAACTCCCGTGGCGAGCATAAACAACGCGTAAGCACCAGGAAAGTCAGCGTGGCTGACGTGGTTGGACACCACCAGTGGGCTCGCCACGTGGAGCCAGGCACGGAGCACCCCTAGGGCTCCGGTGACTATGAGCATCCAGGTGAATGTGCGGGTTTGGAGGACCACTGAAACAAAACGTTTATTTTATAATCCCACAATGTCGTAACAGCTGTGCTTACGTAGGTTGCCCTGAAAGTTTCGGGAATCGGAAAAAATACGCATTTTAATGAAATAAAAGTACTTTTATTGTTTTTCAAAGTATTCTCCTTTGTGTTTAATACACTTTTTAGGGTTCCGTAGCCAAAATGGCAAAACGGAACCCTTATAGATTCGTCATGTCCGTCTGTCCGTCTGTCCGTCTGTCCGTCTGTCACAGTCGATTTACTCGGAAACTATAAATGCTACAGTAACGAAATTTGGTAAGAATATGTGTTGTATGAACCGCTACAGGATTATGTTACTAAATTGTAAAAAAAAACCATTGGGGTGGGGGCCCTCCATACATGTAACTGACGGATAGAAAAAAAAAATTTGTTGTATATAAGCGTGTGGGGTATTAATAGAAAGGTCTTTGAAAATGATATGAAGGTTTATACATCACATTTTTATTTAAGCAAATCGTTTTCGAGATATTAGCTCTCAAATCTGAAAAATGTGTCCCCCCCCCTCTATTTTTTAAACTACGCGATATAAAATTGCAAAAAAAATATATGTTATGCACATTAATAAACTCTATCAACGATTTTTGGTTTGATTAAATTATCTCCTATAGTTTTTGAGGTATGTTGATTTAACTGTATGTTTTTAATAATAAATTGATAATGGTGCGGAACCCTTCGCGCGCGAGTCCGGCTCGCACTTGGCCGGTTTTTTCATTCTCTGAAACCAGTTTTTAAAACAGTTATTGAAGTCTGAAGTGGGGGTTGACAAAATGGCCATTTTATAAGCGTCGACTGCTTCTTCCGCGGTCTGAAAACGCTGACCACGCAACCGATTCTTTATTTTCGGGAAAGTAAAAAAATCGTTGGGACTTAGGTCGGGGCTGTACGGAGGATGGTCCAGTAATTCGACGTTTTCGCCCTTCAGATAGTCGTCTGTTTTCTGAGCGGTGTGAGGGCTGGCATTATCATGGTGTAGTATAATACGGCGGTTAGGGTTAGTTTTTCGCAGTTCAGCAAAAACAATCGGTAAACAAACGCCTATATACCAATCGGCATTGACAGTTCTTCGATCTTCAAGAGCGATAGTCGCCACGTGACCCGATTTGGAGACAAACGTGGCTACCATTTTTTTGATCGTGCTGCGAGAACGAACAACTTTTGTCGGCTTCGGTTCGTCTTCGTAAACCCAAACTCGAGATTAATAATAAATAATAATAATAATAAAATATTTATTCGTGACACACTACAGTGAAAAAAAAAAAAAACAAGGATACACAGAATAAAAAGAAGAAAAATTAAACAAACAAAAAATAATAAAATAATAATAATGTAACAATTAAGATGGTGCCACGAAATGGTCTCATCTCAGCATGGTGCCGGCGTAAACCAGCGCTGATCTTCCGATGAGACCATTCGGTGAAAGCATCACGACAGGTAACACTACACAGATTAAATTTATAAGCACAATAATTGCACAAAAACAAAACACGCAATAATAATAATGAATAACAATGAAAAAAGAAAAGCCATATTATACACAAACAAAATTATAAATATTATAATAATTAAAAAACAAAAAAGCAAATAAAACAAAAACACGTCTGCAACCTGTCGGACAAAACCTATCATGGCCGTACATAATAGGCGTCATTATTTTTATGCCAGCAACACTGATGACAGGTTACGCTTACTACGTTACGATTACGACACTTACACAAGATAGATTACATAATAATTTTTAAGAATGAAATTGGAAATATTGGAATGTGATGAAAACTAGAAGTACATTCACATAAAAGCGTATTAAAGAATGTTAATTAAGTGGCAATTATACATTACTAGCTTTTGCCCGCGGCTTCGCACGCGTAGATTTTGGACTTCTATGAAAAAAAATGTAAAAACCTAACCTGAACCTCTTTTGATAGTCGTTCGTTTCTATGTGGGGTCGTAGTTCTAACCTAACCCAAAACCTACTTTGATAGCCGTTCGTTTCTGTGTGGGATCGCAGTTCTTACCTTTCCTAAACCGAAGTAGAATCTTACCTTATTACATTATGTCTGAAGTCTGTTTCATTGAACAGCATATTAGTATGACATAATTAAATACTTAATTGCAAATAAACTACACGAATTAAAATTAGCAACGCAAGCATCGTCATTTCCTGGGTAAATATCTAAGCGTTTCAACCGCCTAATTTTGGTAGCATAATTTTTGTCGAAGTTTCTATTCGTTACAATGTGCTACTTTGTCATTTTAAGGAGGCACGATACCTTATACAAATGGCGAAGTATAACATTGAGACGTTTAGAAACTTCGGCAAAAATGATGCCACCAAAATTAGGCAGTTGAAATTCTCAGATATTCACCCTCTTACAAAACAATAATGTAATCCGCTACAAGCTTCGTCCTTTTCTCTTATGGTGGAATAGTCAAGCCAAAACATTTAACCGGTGATGAGTCAGTCAATCAGGACTCCCACCACAGTGACTCGATAAACCATAGAAACGATATCCATGATGTTTTTTTTACTGTTTAACCATTTCACCCCTTTCAGAGGTTGAATTCTCAAAAACCTAAAACACATCTTTATCTTTTTATGTTTAGGAATACTCCTGTAAAGTTTCGGATAAAATAGTTTAAATAATCAAGTTTTCCCATACAAACTCTGGACCCCCATCATTGCACCCCTTAGGGTGTGGATTTTGACTTTAATTTTTTTAAACCACCCCTAGACCCTTAAAGGAACCTACGTGCTAAATTTGGAATCTCTAGAACCAGAAGTAAACATAAATAATTAACCTTTGTATGTTTGTTTTTCGAAAATTTTAAATAAAGGACAATTATTTATGTTCTCATTTAATTTACAGAATACTCCTGCGAAGTTTCGAATAAAATAATCTTGTTTCGCCATACAAACTTTGGAGCCCCATTTCAACCCTTTAGGAGGTGAATGTTGAAAAATCCTGGAAAATATTTTTCTTAGATTTTTATTCAAAATTAGTTTACGCAATATAAAATTTCTTAATCTAAAACTAAACTTTTTTTCATACAAACTTTCAACCCCATTTTTACCCCCTTAGGAGTATTTTTTTTAATACAAGTACTCGAGGTAAAATACTCGTACTATATAACATGGTAGAGGTATGTAGATAAGTACCTACTTCTTCATTGGCAACAACACTTCGTTTAACGTTTTGAATTAAATAGCCCAACGAATCTGGTTCCTCCTTACAAACTTTAACCTTCCATTTAACCCCCATAGGGAATGAATTTTCAAAAAACCTAAAACACGTATGAAATAAAACTATGAAAACGGATAAACTCGCGTATATTAACTAATTTTAACTTCATTCCGACGTTTCGAACACTTTACAGGATTCGTGGTCTGCGGATGACTGACAATGGAGGAAATTTGATAGATCTACCTCCATCAAAATAAGAAAGATAAGTACAAAACTACCCACCAAAGAAAAATTACTAAACCACAGACAATAAATTTTAAGGGTGGATGTACATACAAAATTAGCAAATTAAGCTAGTTATTCATTACAAATATTTTCAGAATGAAGACAAGAGACAAAATAAATAATCTACGCCGGTTCTATCCCTACGCCACTGCCTGAGAAGTATTTCCTTCCTTTGTATGATTGTATTGTTAGGAAGGTATCCCAAAATTGGGACCGGCAAGAAACTCAGCGGGACAACTCTTTTCAAAAAACATTTGTAGTACATCTTAAGATTATCATGCATTAAACCAAAACATACAATTTTGATTAATAAGGAAATTTAAAATAATTTTGAAAAAATGTTGCCAGTACTAAAAAGGGGGGAATGGTCACCACCGCCAAATACATCAGCCTCACGGTTTATGTCTAGACTGTTCCTTTATCAGATGAACAACTGGATCCCAAGCTGGTGGTAGAGACAAGCTTCTTTCCATTCTATTAAAGTTTGGATATTTCATTATCTCAATAGCCTCACGCAACATTCTAGGAATGTTTCTCTTCTCCTTAACGAGAACCAAAGGCTTGTCAAACTTAATAGAATGATTCGGTCCATCACTGACATGCTCCCAAACCGCAGACTGTTGTCGACGGTGCTTGACATCGGCTATGTGTTCCTTCACCCTAGTAGTGATATTCCTCTTTGTCTGCCCAACATATGAAAGCCCACATTCACAGTCCAGCTTATACACTCCTGCATTCAGTAAGGGGGTGCTATACTTAACAGGCCTCAGAAACTGCGACATCTTCTTCATTGGCTTAAAATAGGTTTTAATAGAAGCACGTTTCAAGATGCGGCTGATCCTGTCTGTAACCCCTCCAACAAAAGGCAGAATGGCTGGCCTGCGCTCAACAGTGGGAATCTTCATACAAGTCTTCTGATCGGCTCGAGGGATCTTCAGGTTGTTTGCCCGAAGTGCCTGCCTAGCATGCCGAAGCTCCGCAGCTAGATGCCGATCATCGCATATCTTTTGGGCTCTCTGAAACAAAGATTTGCCTACAGTAGCTAGTTGGCTGGGATGGTGGTGGGAATTGCCATTTAAATACCTATCAGTGTGAGTAGGTTTCCTATATACAGTGTGACCCAAAGTTTTATCTGGATTTCTTATAACCAAAACATCCAAGAAAGACAGAGAACAGTCATTTTCTAACTCCATAGTAAATTTAATTTTATCATGAATGGAATTTAAATGATCTAAGAAAGTTGAAACACTACTTTTTGGAAGGATAGTAAAGGTGTCATCTACATATCTTTTAAATATCTTCGGCTGCATGGGAGCCAATGAGAGTGCTCTCTCCTCGAAGTCCTCCATGAAGATGTCTGCGACAACAGGAGAAACTGGAGACCCCATCGCCACGCCATCCACTTGAAGGTAGAATTCACCGTTCCATAGTAAGTAGCCAGATGTAAGGCAATGTTCCAACAACTTAGCGTATTCCTCTGACATGTTCTGCTCCCTTAACCTTCTCTTGACAATTTCAATTTTTTTTTTTAGCTGCGGAGCTTCGGCATGCTAGGCAGGCACTTCGGGCAAACAACCTGAAGATCCCTCGAGCCGATCAGAAGACTTTTATGAAGATTCCCACTGTTGAGCGCAGGCCAGCCATTCTGCCTTTTGTTGGAGGGGTTACAGACAGGATCAGCCGCATCTTGAAACGTGCTTCTATTAAAACCTATTTTAAGCCAATGAAGAAGATGTCGCAGTTTCTGAGGCCTGTTAAGTATAGCACCCCCTTACTGAATGCAGGAGTGTATAAGCTGGACTGTGAATGTGGGCTTTCATATGTTGGGCAGACAAAGAGGAATATCACTACTAGGGTGAAGGAACACATAGCCGATGTCAAGCACCGTCGACAACAGTCTGCGGTTTGGGAGCATGTCAGTGATGGACCGAATCATTCTATTAAGTTTGACAAGCCTTTGGTTCTCGTTAAGGAGAAGAGAAACATTCCTAGAATGTTGCGTGAGGCTATTGAGATAATGAAATATCCAAACTTTAATAGAATGGAAAGAAGCTTGTCTCTACCACCAGCTTGGGATCCAGTTGTTCATCTGATAAAGGAACAGTCTAGACATAAACCGTGAGGCTGATGTATTTGGCGGTGGTGACCATTCCCCCCTTTTTAGTACTGGCAACATTTTTTCAAAATTATTTTAAATTTCCTTATTAATCAAAATTGTATGTTTTGGTTTAATGCATGATAATCTTAAGATGTACTACAAATGTTTTTTGAAAAGAGTTGTCCCGCTGAGTTTCTTGCCGGTCCCAATTTTGGGATACCTTCCTAACAATACAATCATACAAAGGAAGGAAATACTTCTCAGGCAGTGGCGTAGGGATAGAACCGGCGTAGATTATTTATTTTGTCTTTTGTCTTCATTCTGAAAATATTTGTAATGAATAACTAGCTTAATTTGCTAATTTTGTATGTACATCCACCCTTAAAATTTATTGTCTGTGGTTTAGTAATTTTTCTTTGGTGGGTAGTTTTGTACTTATCTTTCTTATTTTGATGGAGGTAGATCTATCAAATTTCCTCCATTGTCAGTCATCCGCAGACCACGAATCCTGTAAAGTGTTCGAAACGTCGGAATGAAGTTAAAATTAGTTAATATACGCGAGTTTATCCGTTTTCATAGTTTTATTTCATGAGTAATCCTCGCGGTAACCGAAGAAAATACTAAAACACGTATTTACTTATTTATTATTAAAAACATTCCTGTGAAGTTTAGAATAAAATAGCCCAACTAACCTTATTTCCCCATACAAATTTTAAACCTCCATTTAACCCCCATAGGGAATGAATTTTCAAAAAACCTGAAACACTTGTTTACTTATTTATTGTTAAAAACATTCATGTGAAGTTTCAAATAAAATAGCCCAACTAATCTTATTTCCCCATACAAACTTTAACCCTTTTTTTAACCCCCATAGGGAATGAATTTTCAAAAAACCTGAAACACGTGTTTACTTATTTATTGTTAAAAACATACATGTGAAGTTTCGAATAAAATAGCCCAACTAATCATATTTCCCCATACAAACTTTAACCCTCCATTTAACCCCCATAGGGAATGAATTTTCAAAAAACCTAAAACACGTATTTACTTATTTATTATGAAAAACATTCCTGTGAAGTTTCGAATAAAATAGCCCAACTAATCTTATTTCCCCTTACAAATTTTAACCCTCCATTTAACCCCCCTAGGGAATGAATTTTCAAAAAACCTGAAACACGTGTTTACTTATTTATTGTTAAAAACATTCATGTGAAGTTTCGAATAAAATAGCCCAACTAATCTTATTTCCCCATACAAAATTTAACCCTCCATTTAACCCCCATAGGGAATGAATTTTCAAAAAACCTGAAACACGTGTTTACTTATTTATTGTTAAAAACATTCATGTGAAGTTTCGAATAAAATAGCCCAACTAATCTTGTTTCCCCATACAAACTTTAACCCCCCATTTAACCCCTTTAAGGGAGGAATTTTCAAAAATCCGTTCTTAGTGTGCCTCTAGACATTATAAAAAATCTAAATGCCAAGTTTGAACTCTCTAGCACCAGCGGTTTGGGCTGTGCGTTGATTTAAGTCAGTCAGTCAGTCAGTCAGGACATTGCCGTTTATATATCGACGGCCCCTACGTAAGTTGTCGTAACTTGAAATTTGGGATTTTGTTTTTATTTCATAAAACATCATATCTTTTAGCAATGTTTCCGTTCCACGAAGAAAAAATTAAAAAAACCTATTACAAATAGGTTTTTGATACCCGAAAACTATCGTATCTTAAAAAAGCACCGTCGTATACTGTAGTAAGTGTACTTACGACAGTTAATACGGGGCGGCCACCCGCGCTCGCGCAGCGTAAGTGCCAGTTACGATCTTATACGCGGTGGAGCAGAGGTTTTTCGTGAGTGATCATTTTTTCCCAAAAACTAACAACTAGATGAGACAAAAATAGATAAACGATACATTTTATTCGATAAAAGTAAGACACTGCATCAGGAACAAACTCAAATTACCTGCAAGACCAAAATTTATTTTTGAAACGGCCGTTGGAGTTAAAAGAAAAAGTGGTCCGAGTTGAAATAAAAGACGCTTCAGAAATAAAAATGATTTAAAACCACTAAGCAAAGTTGGCAATCTGTTGGATTTCACTCAGAAATCAGGTGCAAATTAATCAGTATGGATTTAGAATTTTTTAAATAATACCGGTGAATACTGTAGTATATTATCACTTACCACAACTTACTTCGGAGTTTAAGATCGGTGTTTTGTCTTAAGTTTAACATACTACTATTTACGTTGGATTTTATTTATTTTTTTGTGTTGTATGTGTACTTAAGACATTTTTCGTCGGAAATTGTTTTTAAATTTCTATTGTAAGTGATATTTAAGACAGTATGCGCCGGATCAAATACAGAGTTACTACACTTTACAATTATAATGTTGGCGTATTTCAATAATTTCTGCTCATTATACAGGTTCACCGCTTCCTTTTGAACCAAACGATACAAAAATGCAGAATTCACTGTTTTAAAACGGCATTTTTGGTGATAATGTCGAAGACAAAACAATCATATCACTTCAATCATGAAAGGCCTGATATGACTGTTCTTTATGATTATAATTACGTTGAAAAACACTTAATATTGATCTCATATTTATGATGTAGTTGAACATGAAGGCATTTTTGTTAACTGATTTTTTTTGTCTTTGCACTGTGAGAGAAGTCATTAATCTGCCATGTCTATGATTATAATTTCAAAAATTACGTTTCTAATGCTGAATGACAGACTGTTTTTATGTACTTAGTGTACAAAATTATAATTAAACGGTTTTAAACTCGGTAAATGGTGGTCTTGCGCCGGCACTGATGTCATTGTCCGACTGCAGGTTTGTGTCGCCAAACACTACGTAACCAATCATTATTAGCTCGGAGATTACCGGCTTCCATGTCGTTGGCTCTGTTCAGCCCCCATCCCGATTGAAATTAATCTTAATCGCTCTAAATATCTTCCGTGGCAGGTAGCATCTTTACCATACCAGCATCCTCGCTTTATCAAAGCGTTTAAGAAATATAACGCCTGTATCGTATGCGTCCGCCACAGCCGAGTTGTCTATCTCCCTGTCCTTGATACTCCATATTTGCTCCGAGTCTAGACTCATTATGTCGTTCCTTACCGAAGTCATACGGTATCTCATAAACACCCGAGCTGCCAGTTTGGAGAGCATAAGAAATACTCATATTGGTATGAGGACGCAAAATGGTCTTAATGCTAAACCTCCGGCGTAATAGGCGTCCAATTTCGTTTGTCACTCCTTTAATATGAGGCAAGAATACTGGTGCCCTCTCTACTGTGTGGTGGAAACGTCCCTGAGCTCCTTGTACGCTGACTTTGTCACCAACCATATCTATATCAATTACTCTCCAAGCTCTCCAACGTCTCGTCTCATCTGACATGTTGCAACATTTGTAATAATTTAGATAACAGGAGGTAATAGGAGATACCTAAGCTGTGTCCAGCAGTGAACTGAAATAGGCGAATGATGTGATGTGAATAAACGATATAAACTCATTTCGCATGTATTGTGAATCAAATGACCGCGAGGAAAGGTTAGGTTTTCTATAGACTTTTTGTGACATACGATCATTCTGACCTAGCATTACTAACCCATCAAGAAAAGGAAATGTGCCATCCACCTCTCTCTTAAATGTGGAATTTATTCTGGGATGCATCTCATTAAGATCGATAAGTAACACATCAACAACTCTATCAGGAATTATAGCAAAAACGTCATCCACATTTCGTAACCAGCGTCTCGGTCTATTCGGACAACTCTCGAATGCCCTCTGCGCAAATTCATCCATGCAAATGTTGACCAGTAGGTACCAGAACTACAACATTATAAGAGAACTCTTTGCTTCAATCTACGAATAATACTCCCCTCGCCAATCGAAATAGCAACTATTCAGGAAATGTTCGATGAATTTCATGTACACAGTAGATAAGTCGTTACGAGCTACAATATTTTTAGTTAGTTTCACGGGTGAATCAACTTTTTCTGTCTGTTATTGCCATGGTTACCGTTGCCTGAGTCACGCTGGTTTTATGCAAAATTATGACACTTAAATTATGCAAACATGCATGTAGTACATGTTTGTAGGTGGCCCATTAAGGAACGGACTTACCAACACCAGAAATCAGGAATTACAGCAAAACGTCATCCACATTTCGTAACCACGTCTCGGCCTATTCGTATATTTTTCGGCCTATTAATCCAAAAATATTTTATTTCGATATTTTCGACCAACAATGATCATATATTAAAGAAATGTTCGATCAATTTCATGTACACAGTAGGTAGGTCGTTACGAGCTACACCATCTTTAGTTAGTTTTATGGATGTTCACTTTTTTTTCTTTCTGTTATTGCCATGGTTACGATTGCCTGAGTTACACTGGTTTTATGCAAAATTATGACACTTAAATTATGCAAACATGCATGTAGTACATGTTTGTAGGTGGCCCATTAAGGAAAGGACTTACCAACACCAGAAAAATGCATGTTTCCATAGTTCAAATAGCATAATCTTGCATAAAATCAGCGTGACTCAGGCGACCGTAACCATGGCAATAACATACAGAAAAAGATTGACACACCCTTATAATTTCCAGTACTTGCAAACAGTGAAGCGACATCAAACTCAACTATATAATCTCGTCTTCATTCAACACGACATTTTCCAGAAAATGTACACTAAAATACTGTTCCTGATCTATTTTTCAAAATAAAACACACAAAAAACTATTCACCTGCTTAAATTTCTCTAAATATTCCATCAGGGTTCCATAAAATTTCTATTAAATTGTTTGTTAAATGGCATAATATAGTAACTAACAAAAAGTTTTATAACGTTTCCGCAAAATAATGTAGTAAATAAGAGATACTACAAAACTTACACGCATAATTCCGACGTATCTCGTAGTATGTATAACTTACGATAAAAGACCATTTATGACCACCAGCGTAAAGTGAAGTTAGTAATACATACCACAATTTTTAGATTCTTTTCTCCGACATATACTGTGGTAAGTGCCATTCCGGCAAAAATATGAAATATATCAATAAAGTAATTATATCATTACGAAGACAGTATCTTTATTAATGTTTATGCCAATTTTCAAAGCAATCCGTTGAACTACGTGACCACCATACACATTTATAACTTTAAAGTGCTCTCCTGTAAACTTGCCATTTTCGACTTACGACAACTTACGTAGGGGCCGTCGATATATAGATTATACAAGATATCTAAACAAGTCACAAAAACAAAGGAAGGATATTACAAGTTACAACATATATATAACACAGCTATGCGGAAGAAACGGGACCCAAAGGTAAGAACAAAAGAAAAAATTATCTAATCACAGGCACCTTGTGTCCACCTTGTACATTTCCTCGCCAGTTTGGTGGATGAGCATAAACTTTTTAAGTTTCACTTTAAAATTATGAACACTTTGCAGGTTTCTCAGAGGCGGTGGTATGTTGTTCCAACATTTACTGGCTGCATAACGGAAGCTTCCTCGGAAAGCAGCCGATGCATGGCGTGGCGTCAACAACTGAAAACCCACAATCGCGACGGTCGCGTAGCCTAATGGGAGACAACTTATTAAAAAGATAAGCAGGGGTTTTATACTTCAATACTCCGAAGAGCAAAAAAGCCAGATGAAGTTTACGTCGGTGATGCATTTTGAGGATCATATGTCTATTTAAAGATGGAGTAACATGGGCTCTCAATGGAATGTTAAAACAGAAACGAGCACACGCATTTTGTACGCGTTGAATGAGCTGCTTAGTTTTGGCAAGAAGTCTTGGACCGATTACTGTATCTACATAATTGAGTTTTGACAAAACAAGTGCTTCCACCAATTGAATGCGTAAGTTCTCACTTAAGTATGGCCGGATTTGGTACAACACCTTAAGTTTGTAAAAACAACTCCTAACTGACTCAGCTGTATGGTTTTCGTATCTAAGCCCGCAGTCCATAAGCAGACCGAGATTCCGAGCTTCATATACTCGCTCTATGGGCTCATCCATTAGCATAACATCTTGCATAGAACTAATACCAGCCAGTTGCTGCTTGCTACCAAACACAAGATACTTAGTTTTATTGGGATTAAGCAATAAACAGTTATCTGTAGCCCAAGCTGCAATGTTTGTGAGGTCATAGTTAAGTTTCCCAATGGCTGTATTGATTTCTCTGGGGTCACATGATATGTATACCTGTATATCATCTGCATAAATGTGGTATTTGCAATGAATGATATGGGACTTTATATCGGCTGAGTATAAAATAAATAGGAGAGGTCCGATCACCGATCCTTGTGGTATTCCCCTGGTTAACCTAAGCTCATCTGAAAAAAGGGAAGAACCGTCACCCAGTTTCACTTTCACCTTTTGTGAGCGGTTACGTAGGTAACTGTCAAACCACTCTAGAGCTTTCTGGTCAAATCCATAATAACACAGTTTAGAAATTAGCAAATTTATATTTAGACAATCAAAAGCTCTAGAGAAGTCTAGGAGCACTAGGATGGTGCACATACCGCTGTCTTGAGCATGCAAGATGTTGTCAGTGACATCAAGCAGCGCAGTCATTGTACTCCGCCCTTTACGAAAACCAGACTGAACATCTGGCAGAATATTATTATCTTCCAAGTAGTGGGTTAATTGCTCACAGACAGCTTTTTCCATTACCTTGGATATACATGGTAGAATGCTGATAGGTCTAAGATCTTTGTAATGGGCTGGGTTAGCATTTTTGGGTATGGGAGTTACAATAGCTAACTTCCAGGCATCAGGAAAAGTAGATGTAAGGATAGATGTGTTAATTATACTGGTAATAGTCTCAATAGTGTGAGGGATCGTTAACATAAGCATTGTTAAGTTTATCCCATCGCAACCCTCAGCATTTGATTTTAGTGATTTAATTATTTTAAGAACTTGATCTGAATTAACTGTACCCAGGTGAAAAACAGAGTCACTATGCCTATGAAATTCTAAATAAGTTAATTTTGAAATAGTTACACCTGAGGTCCCTGGCAGATCAAGAAAATGCTTATTTATTATCATGGGATTATTCAAGGACAAAGGTAATTCAGAATTCTTTTTAGGCAGCAAAGTAGATTTTAAGTTTTTCCATAAATTTTTAGGCTCATTTATTTTATTATTTATGTTATGTTTGAAATAAGCAACTTTTTCAAAATACAATGCTTTGTTAACTATGGACTTTAAGTCTTTATAATATTTCATTTTAACTTCATCCAGGGGTAGGATTGTAGCTTGATAAAGGTTGTTACTATAGGTGCATGGATATCAAATATGTGAAGTAATGTTTGGTTGAACACCTTCACCATATCATTTACATTTACAATATTTTTTATCAAGTCCCATCTCACGCTCTGCAAATCCACATCTAGGTCTTCTACACAAATATTTTTAAACCGCCTATATGTAATGTGATATGGCTTAGGTTTATCACACTTTACATTGAAATCACATATAATTAGGCAATGCCCATACACAGAACCTACATGTTGTATGGACATGCTTTTCGTCTGCATGTTTGCACAGACAACGTCGATCAGCGTCTGACTGGTATCAGTAAAATGTGTGGGCTGGGAAACAAGCTGTGATAGTCCAAAACTGGTTAAAAACTGATTGAATTTAGAAATATTATTAGTATCCCTATTACTTAATAAATTTAAATTAAAATCACCTAGAAGAACCAAGTTATCGTAGTTGGGAATAGAACTAATAGAGTCAGTTACAGCGTCCAAAAACAGTTGTACATCCACTACATTGTACCAAGGTGGTCGGTATGCCGTGCCAATAACAAACTTCTTTCCATTGAGAGTCAATGTGATCCACATCTGTTCAACTAACCTATGCACCGGATCAATGGGATGAGGCCAGGTGCGAGCACTAAGATTGCGCTTAATATAAAAACCTACACCTCCACCACGTGTACGCGCACCCTCCGGTCTAGGGATATGGCGGAAACGGTATCCAGGCAGTACCGGCGCTCGACCCTCCTCCCCCGCTCTTAACCAAGTTTCACTGATCGCCAATACATCAACCTCCTGCCGAGTAGCCGCTGCTATGAAGTTGTCATGGTTAGTGCCAAGAGAACCTGCATTATATAAACCTATTTTGAGTGTTTTATATTTATATATGAGATTTTGTACCAATAAAAATGAAGAATATAAATGCTCTTGGGAAATACAGTTGACAAATAAAATGGATAGAATATGGCACCCAGGAAAAATATATGAGAACAAAGTGGACTACAAAATTCAACAAAATTAAATATATATACATATCTCAGAACTGATAACAATAAACTATGAAGACAAGGCACAGTGTATATCCTAAACGGGACCCGCCCCAAAAACACGAAGAATGTCCTCCTCAGATCGGATGGAAAAGGCAGGCGCTCCATCGGCCTTACGGGCGAAGACTCTGCCCCGCCGTGTCCACGAGAACCTCCACTGCTGCTGCCGACATAATTCGCGAACTTTGTGAAATAGATGCCGGTTCACGCGTGTAAGGCGCTCGTTGACGAAGACACGGCGTGGCGGTCCCGGCAGGCTGTCGTCGGCAAAGGTGAAGTTCCGCCGCACCCTGGCGGCCTGGAGCAGGTCGTCCCGCAGCTGCCGCCGCGCCAGCCTGACAACGACACGGCGCGGGCGGCCTACAGCACCATCCTCACCGGAGGCCGCGCTCGACCGCTCAACAGCACCTACTCGCTCGGCGAACACGACGTCACGCTGGTCCAGCGTGACTCCTAACTTGGCGGCGAGAAGGGCGACAGTGTGAGTAACGTTCTCACCCTTCACCTCTGGAACGTGGCCTATGTCGAGATCGGTAAGCAACGCGTCTTGATCCCGATCATTCAGCTCGAGCTGCAGGCGTGCAACCGTCTTCTGCAACTCCGATACCTCTCCGCCTCCGGGGGCCGCCTCCAGCTCGGCCGCAGATTGGTTTTTCGATTCAGGCTCATATGCGTAAATCCATGATTCGTCACCTGACACAATACTAAAAACGGCATTTGAGCTTCCTCCATTAAATCTTTTTAAAGTTTTGCGGCACCAATTGACACGTACCGTTTTCTGGTCGTCAGATAATAAGTGAGGAATCCACCGGGAAAATAACTTCCGCACGCCCAACTCTTGTTGTAAAATAACTTGTACCTGACTCATTCCAATGCCTAAAGTCTCCTGAATCTCCCGATATGTAACATGCCTATCTTCCTTTATCAGTTGGCGAACAACATCGATGTTTTGATCGGTAACGGCCGTTTTCGGTCGACCCTCACGTACGTCATCCGCAAGAGTCTGTATTTCCGAGATCAAATAACCCATCAACCTTCAAGTCAAGGGTGAATATGCACCTTCTGGGCAAATCACTCCATCGTAGGCCACGTCTCTGCCCTTGGCTACTCTGTGGCCATGAGTAAGCCCATTTCAAATAAAAAAAACTCTGGTTGTCACTCTGGTCATCATAGTTTATAGAAAATCATAGCCAAAATATCGTGAACTCATAGTGTTGGGTCCCAACTGACTGATACGGTTATAAACTTGAAGAATACAATGTGTAACCATCATCCAGGCCTTTTATAGAAATCGAGCAATGTGGTTAAGATTCTTGATTAAACCCTGAGCATGAGCGGATTGGCGATCGCAGCAAAGTGTCCACTATGATGACGCTGGTGCTCATCATCAATCTTCTATCAAATAATGGCCAGTGACATTTCAATCCCTTAGTCGGCTCTTACGACACCCGTGGGAAGAGTTGGCTTGGTGACAAATGTATTCTTACTGCCTCATCACACTTTTATAGGAAATCATAGCCAAAATACTGTGAACAAACTCATATTGTTGGGTCTCAGTTAATATGGTTACAAACTTATGAATAAAGGATATTAATAGTATAAAGGTGCGGCTCCACTGAGGCGGAGAGGAGCGGAGATGTGCAAAATTGGCCAATGAGACGCATGACAGTGTTTCGAATTTTGAATTTGAAGAATGTAACTGGTAGCTTAGACTTACCTAGTCTAGTGATAAGTGTGAGCAGTGTAGCCGTATAGAACAGCAGCCTGGTGTTGAGAGGGACGACACTACTGAGTATGGCCAATCCACAGCGTCCTGCCACATCTGCGCCGGCGCACACTGAGATGCACGTTGCCACTTCAGTCTGAAAATTTTATTTATTACGTCCGAGGCCATAATATTCGCAGGGTGCTTAGCCAAGTTGCCAATCGCTAACGCTTAATCGTCAATCGTAAGCGAAAGGCAGCTAACTGTCTTTGTCGCACTAATATGCAAGAGTGACAGAGAGGGAAAACTACGATACGCTACCAAGCGCTAGCGATTGGCAACTTGGTTAAGCACCCTGTTGTATTGTTTGACTTGATACCATTACATAAGTATAACTATAATTTGTCAGTGTTGGCAACTCTGGTTGACACCCGTAGGTAAAAGTTTAACAGTATACTATTTACACGGTATTACAGACAAGCCAAAATACCAAGAAATCAAACATAATACAACAAAACATAATATCCGACATTAATGTATAATATAATATATGTTTTTGTTATACAATATAAAATAATGTGACATCAAACAAAAGCAGCCGCCTTAAAGGCCTATTATGACCTCTGTTTTTTGTATTTCTTTTGTTTTTGTTTACTTTTTCGTTCTTACGTGTGAGGTGTGCAATAAAGAGTTTTGTATTGTATTGTAAAGGCGTCCCTCCCACCTCCACCCACCCCCGGCGTTGGTAAACTTCGGAATTTTGGTTTGGTATATGAGTATATGACATTTTAATATTTAAATCAAACAAAGGTACTAGACAACCTGTCATCCATTGACTCAGAAACCCTTAAACATTCACTGCGCTCAAAATAAATCTGTGCTCAGATTTAAGGTCATATCCCCGTATTCATAAATGTCTCCTAAGTTAAAAAGCCACTAAGTATTGTTTATTCCTTTCGGTCTTATCAATAGGTGTATTAGAGCGAAAGGGACCAACAATAATTAGCGGCTCACTAGTTTAGGGGACGTTTATGATTAAGGGGGTTAGTTCCTAGTAAGTGTAATTCCAAAAGATATTGAGTTCTTTAGGGTACCATCCATACGAAATGCTAACATTTACAGACCAGTACAAAAACTCTTTATTTTACACCTCACACGGAGAAAAGATGAAATTACAGGTCACAAAATGCGGCCTTATCACTAAAAAGCTATCTCTTCCGGACAACTTTGGAAAAGAAGGAACATGCTATCGTGTTCAACAATATAAACCCTGTTTAATTTTTTATTTGTAATTTGTATGCAAGTCTAAATTTTGGAAAATCTATTTGATAGCAAGTTTGCTGGATGGTTCATAACATAACTAATGAATTAATCGTAAAAAGTTATTTATTGGATTACGGGATTTCAATGTGTTCCGTTCAATTCTATTCCATCCATTTAAATCATGTTATATTCGTTAACCCCTTGTGAATCCAATTCGGACAGTGTGAACAATTCGTCAAAAGCAAATTAAAACACTGACGAAAACCGGTCTATCAAACGACCGCACTGAATTTGTTTTTTATAGGCCGCAAATGTTTTCAATTTCATATTGAGTACGGGTTTGCGTGGCCGTGTGGTAACGGCAGTAAAAATATATTTTGTAACCACCCCAACATTTCCCACGGGTGTCGTAAGAGCCGACTAAGAGATTGAAGTGTCACTGTCCATTCTATTATAGAAGATTGATGATGGGCAGCAGCGTCATCATAGTGGACACATTACTGCGCTCACCAATCCGCTTGCCCAGCGTGGCGATTATGGGCATCCTCATCCTCAACAACTTAGAAACCATCTAAATAATAGGAGAGGCCTACAGTGGACTAAGATAGGCTGATGATGTGATGTACTTGAGAAGTCAATCAATAAAAGCTAAAATGGAACTCACTTTATCATAACCGTACTGGAATAACAACATCGGTTGAAACACAAAGAAAGTTATATCTGAGAAATTGACGAAACTTTGGCCCAGACAAATGTTGAGGAAAATTGGATCCCTCAGTACTTTCAAGTTGAAGAATTCTGCCATTTGCGATCTGGAATATAATATTAAATTTACGAAGACGATAATACAATCAGATTTGGGATTAGACTTGTTGTAATCAAGAAAGTTCTGGAATTGAATTTGTTACATGTGACAAACATGAATATTTGCTCTTCAATTATTTATTTGAGCTCTATTTACTCATTAGTCTTTACTCATTACTGTATGTAACGATATGATTAGGTATCAGAATATTTATTTAATGCACAGTTTTATTTTTATTACGACGCTTCGCCACCAAATTAATAAAAAAATCGTCACAGAAGGGGGGAAAACAAGTAAAAAATAATTCTGGTAGGTCAAAGAATTTAGTCAAGTGAACATAAATAAAAAGAAACAAATAAATAAAATAAAATAAATATCTTGGGACATGTTACACAAATCGACCTAGTCCCACGATAAGCTCAATTAAGGCTTGTGATGTGTGTACCAAGCGACGATATATATAATAGATAGATACACTTAGATACTTAAATACCACTGTACCCACAATAGCCACGACCAAGGAACAAATATTTATAATAAATAAATACACAAATAATGCCCTCTCCGGGATTCGAACCCGGAACCTCCAGCTGTGTAGGCAGGGTCACTACCAACTAGGCTACAGAGGCTATTTAAATAAATATAATAAAAATCATAGCTATCGTAACAAGCTGTCAAGGAGAAGGCAGACGAGATGAGAGACATACATGGAAATGGTCCTCTAAAAAATAAACCCTCTTAGAAGGATATCAAGGGCAAAAATATGTGTACATTTTTATACTTGTGTATTTTTGTATAAGATCTAAAATTGTATATTGCCCTTGACAGTAGGTACATGTTTTTATAATAATAATTACAGGGACAAGCAACGTACCTGATTTTATTGTCTTCAATTTTAACATCTTTAGCAACCTGGCTTTCCGTGACATTTAACAACTTTATATTTTCCTTATTCTTCCCAGCCTCTACGTTACTGGCATCTGAAACATTCATCCTATTATTACCTTCAACATCTGACACGGAAACTGATAAACTTCAAAAGGAAGAATACTTGCTGCTTTCATTTTCACCGGTTCCGTCCTCATGATAAGCATCCCTGGAATTGTATGTAGGGAGATTCCGCTTATTATGAGCAAAGTCCCTCTGAAGCCGTAGCTTGACACGAAGTTTCTGAGTAGCTGAGGATAGCCCATTAATATGATCCCTTGGACAGCTTTGCAGATACTCATTACTGTAGTCCTCCTCTTTTTGTCAAAATAAAAGTTCATGGTGGCATAGGAGACTGGAACCATCATGCCAAAGCCAATGCCCTGGAGGATGCCGAAGGTGAGTGGCAGCTGGTTGGTGCTGGATATGAAGATGGTGGTGAAGGAACCGATGGTGAATGTGGCAGCTCCCAGGAAACCTCCGAAGCGCAGGGAGTGCTTCTTTGATACCAGATTGAGAATGAGACCTGGAAGTAAAAACATGGTTTTTATAGTTCCAGTGTTTATAAATGCTACAAGGTTATATCAGTGTTCGATGCTGAACTAGCTTTTGACATGAACTCTTTATAGGTGAATCAACTTTTTTCTGTCTGTTATTGCCGTGGTTACGGTCGCCTGAGTCACGCTAGTTTTTTACAAAATAATGCTATTTTAACTATGCAATCATGCATTTTCTGGTGTTAATAAGTCCATGTCACTTAAACTTATGTCTGCAAAATTTGAGCAAAATATAAATGCATTTAGGGGTTGCTATGATTTTGACGATTTTTGAGAATCCAAAGTATTTAGAAAGTTTCGTTTTTATTTTTTTATTATTACACATTATGTGGCTCACTTTCTCATGCAATATTGACTGCCTAGGTCAGCTCTGTAATTTTAAAAGTTAACAATAAGCAATTTATACCCTAATTTCGTTTTTTTTTTTACATTTTGATGCATAAAAAAATTATATGCCTCGACACCGTCGGTGACAAAAATACGAATTCCGAAATGAATTTCGCTTACGCTTAACTGGTAAAATCCACTGATTTTATAATTTAAATTTTTGGATTCCTATACTACTTAATGGTATTCATTATTTTCAATCGTAGCAACCTCTTACTTAGGTAATATAAAGCTAATCTTTTGTATAAAATATTTTTTTTTGTATAATCGAACTAGAGACCACTGGTGGAGCGAGAATATAATACCAATATTTTTTTTCATACATTCGTGAAGCAGCACCCTAATAGACAACGTATTATTTACGTGTTTACAAGTAAGCAATCTATCTAGGGCATGTAGTTTATTGAACCAAGATCTGAGCTACATTTTATTGGCACAACGACCTCAGAATACTAGGGAAAGATCCAATAATATTTACCGTTAAAATATAAGTCTGGTATTCTGTACTTACATGAAGATATCAATTTATCAGAGCTAGCAACCGATATACTTGTAGCTATCTCTTTTAATCTTATCTCCATTGGAATAAAATGTATACAACTCATTACTTGTCAGTTGTCACATAAAATCAATTGAAGCGCCAAATTTATCTCAGTTATCTTATCCTGAGATATTTATGTTTTGATGGTATGTCCGATAGCTACCAACATTTTTACACCTCGTGCAATTTAGGAAATAATTTTGTTTACACGTTTTAATAATAAAGTAACAAATATCTAATCATGCCAAAGTCCTAACGAAATCGTAAGTCATTAGCCTTAGCACATGATTAGTGCGACAATATGTCGCCGCGAGATAGACTATCCATCCCTCTTTTATTCATATAGTTTGTAAGAGATAGGAAGTCTATCTCGCGGCGACATACTGACATACCACTCATGTGCTAAGCATGAATATGGGTCAAACTTACGCAGTTGGTAGGTGTACGCAATCCAAGATTTGGGGGTACCTAATATTTGCAACGGGTGAACTTATTTAATTAATATAGTCGTGCACGGTGACAGCATTAAGAATTTATTTGTCCCTAACTCTACCTGTGGGTAAGTAGACTAAAGGATTGAAGTGTCACCCACCATTCGTTAGTAGAAGATTGACGATGAGCAGCAAAGTCATCATAGTGGACAACTACTCCGATTGCCAATCTGCTAGCCCAGCGTCACGATTATGGGCATTTACCTGCGACCATATATAACATGGACCTCTAATGCCTGCTCAAAAATGCCCCCAAAAACATAATTATGTTCCATTGTGCCAAGATGGCCAGGATATAGCGCTTTTCTTAACACTGCGCATATTTTGGCGTAACATCTTTGACAAATGTTTATACATAGAATATAGCCAATCAAAACTTTGATGGACCAATCACAAATTTATTAGCCCGATGCATTGAAGAGGGGGTGACACTTCATTAACTTTTCAAGACCGTTTTTAAAAAGCAATTTAAGTAGTATGGCGTGCGGCTTCCATGTTCCATTCCATCTTCCATTTTATTTGTTTGTAGTAGGCATTTACCTCTTAATGCGTTGTTGCGCGTAGACAAATGATAGAAGCCTACGTCCACAGTGGACTGCGACTGATGAATGTGTGTGTGTGTGTGTGTGGGCTTATTAAAAAGTAACGTAATAAAATGGTCTAAATAAAATACCTCCTATAGCCAGCATGACAGCAAATACTCCATGTGCTGTTGTCAAACTCTTGGCCGTTGAATTTGTCTCATTTATGAAGTCGTTGTAGATGAGACCGAAGGAGTTGACGTGACCGATGCCAGCTATCTGAAAACATTGTTTATCAATACATTTGGTGTTGTCTACGTACTTGTGCGAGAAATGGTTATTTTTTTGTCAGGTCAAAACTTCGGAGGGCCATCTATACTGATAATCGTACGATACAGGTGCGAAAAGGAAATTTGTAACTTGTGGCGATTTAAAACCCTCTTTTCGGTCGTATTTTAATTTATCGTCACTCGTTTCCAACTTCATTTTTTTCGCACTTGTATCGTAATGTACTATTGTATCATTAACTATATTTAATCCTACTTAACAACTTTGGCGTGTGGTGTGCTGACGTAGTAAGAATACATTTGTCACCACTCCAAATCTTTCCGTACTTGTCGTATGAGTCGCCTAAGGGATTGAATCAATGAAAATAATTGATGCTAAGCAGCAGCATCATCAAGTAGACACATTAGGACTGCGATAGCCGACCCGCTTTCACAGTGGGGCGATTATGAGCATTTACCTCCTAATAGGAGAGGCACATCGTAAAGGTGCATTCAGACCAAACGATCATTCGCTGTTCTATCCCCCACTCTACAAAAGCAACGAATCACGTTTTGTGTAACGATCGAATTTTGTAGAGTAGGGGGTTAGAATAGCGAGTGCCCGTTTGGTCTGAATGCACCTTAAGGAGGTATATGCTCGCTGGGCAATCGGATTGGCGATCGCAGTAGTATATCCATTATGATGCTGCTGCCCATCATCAATCTTCAATAAATGAATGGTCAGTGGCACTTCAATCCCTTAGTCGACTCTTACAATACCTACGGGAATAATTGGGGTGGTGACAAATGTATTCTTTACCATGCGGCCAATGCAATCGCTACGTAATGTATGTAAGTTATTCTAATGAATACGAACCTGATTGATTTCAATACCTCGAGTGGTTTTCATAAATGTTTGGGTTATTTAGTTAGGATAAGAATAATTTGTGGACTTTAAAATGGAAGACACGCAATCTTAATTAAAAATAGCATGACCCATGCATGACCAATTAAAATAATGTGCTTTGTAATACTTAATTTCTGGTGAACAGGTAGAAAATCTGATATAGGTACGTCATATGACCTTTATGTAACTTTTATATCCAGTTTATACTAGTTTCAAAGCACCTTTATTACGAATTCATGTGTTTACATCATTAATTATGTTTCTTAATGATGTTATCAATCTACATCCAGATGCATTTTAATTCTCATACATTCGCTCGCGAACTTGATTATTTTCTTCAATATGGGCCATGCTATTTTTAGAATTCACTATAGTTAACATAGGCATCGGCAGGCATTGATAGGAGTATGACAGCAGATAGGATAAAATGGCGAAATGGTATAAGGGTGTGGCTCCACTGACGCGGAGCGGAACGGAGCTGTGGTAGCTCGGCGCATGAGACCACAGTGTTTTGAATTAGAATTTGAAGAATGCAATTGGTCAATTTTGAACAGCTCCGCGTCAGTGGAGCCGCACCCTAAGGAGGGCCGACCCCAATTAGTTATGAGAATAATAAATAAAATAAATAATTAAATAAATATCTTGGGACATCTTACACAAATCGACCTAGTCCCACGGTAAGCTCAATGAAGGCTTGTGATGTGCGTACCAAGCAATGATATATATAATAGATAGATACATATACATAGATATTTAAATACATAGACAGCCATGACCAAGGAACAAATATTTGTGATCAATAAATACACAAATAATGCCCTCGCCGGGATCCGAACCCGGAACCTCCAGCTTCGTAGGCAGGGTTACTACCAACTAGGCTACGGAGGCTGACAATGGCCAAGAAGAAGAAGACTATAGTTAACATAGGAAATGTAGCTACTTACAAATGTAATAATAGTCCCAAAACACACAACATATCCCCACTTGTGAACACGCTTCATTTCATTACCAGCCATCTCGGTCGAGCTCGGGTCTGACACTGCCGGATACCACTGATAAGTCAGGATCAATTCAGACAATGATAAAATTGTGCTACTTAGCTCTTTGTTCTTTAGTTTACAGTGTGACGTATTTATGCCATGTTTGTTTTGTTAAGTGTAGTATAAAATTGGATCAGTGCTATTTGTCAGAATTTTCTTTTGTATTCGTTGTTTGGTATAGTCGATTTCAAATACGAAGGCCCGATGCCACACGAAACTTTTGTCATTTAATTGGTCCACTACAAATTGGCACATGTCGTCCACCGATGTATGTAAAGAAAATCACGCAACAAAAGGGTCTGGGGCCAATATCACAAAACTTTACAAGAGTACAATTCTACAAAATTGATAACTTTTTATATGGGATTTTATACAATTTTGTAGAATTGTACCCATGTAAAGTTTTGTGGGATAGGCCACTGGGTATCTTTTGTTATCACTGATCCTATTGTTGACGCCTAATGACTTTGTCAAGTGAAATCAGGCCTTCATATTTGAAATGGACTTTACTCGATATATCCGAGAATCGTAAAGTGATTTAAAAAAAATATTTGATCAGGTATAACCCCTGATATGGTCCCGTTGGCATTTAGTCAGGACCTGATGGTGGCATTTTGGAGGAATCAATTAAAGACGGTTTATATTTTTTTGACGGTCGTCTGGCTGTAATTGGAAGCGAGTTGGACCGGTAATCCAGAGGATGCGGGTTAGAATCCCGTGACTTCCAGAGTCTTTCGCAGTTTCATTTTCTTTGGTTAAGGATATCTGATACTATATTATAGGGATTATCCGCACTGTAAAAAGTATTATAAATGTCAGTTTGTTTAATTATAAAAATAAACAACAATTTGATATTTTCTAAACATTATTTGTATTTCACCACACTAGCTAAATATATTTAGGAACCGATTACAATGTAAATAAAGGTAGCAACAGGCGATCTTATCTTGTACCTATTAAGTATAGAGGAGTTAAATAATAATTCATACGCAATGTTTATTTGATTTTCCGTCATTAAATGATGGTTGCAGTTGTGTCTTCTGAAAACTGTGTGTACAGAATTTTATCAAATAGTATTATTGCTTGATAAGATAGGGCGGGCTACGAAGTGCTAGCCATTTACAAAAAGCACACGAAGCATATATTCATTTTTTGAAATAAAACACCGGATTTTTTTGTTTTATTAATTTACTAATTGTGCTTCTACCTCTCTTTTTTACTTAATACACGAAATATTATTATTTTATTATACATTTTGCAATCTATCCACTCAGGAGGTAAAGGCATCAATTAACGACTTATACAAAAACGACACCTATTATTGGAGCATTCCATGAAAACATCTACTTTTTGTCGCTTACGACTCACTATAGTATCTACCCTAATAAAATATGCTAGCTGTTAGGAAACACTGTCAATCTTAAAGCCTTGATATGTTATTATTATGCCGTAACTCAGCTTACTAATTTAATTTTTCAAAAGTATTGAAAAGACAGTGTCGTTTACGACATGTTTTCATGGAATGCTCCTATTGACGTATTTTCTGCTTTAATCACTTACCTTATGAAAAAACTGTTTTTATGGTAAGGCCGCGGATTTTGACGAATGCGACACAGACATAACATAAAAGAAATACGTTACGTTACCATAAAACGCAACGAAAGTTACTATAAAGCTCAGCTCATACTGGTATGAACTCTGATTAAATAAAGGTCGTAAAAAAAAACATATTTTTATCGCTAAATACTTCTTTTAATCAAATATAATAATCAACCCATATAATGTATTTCTCATACTTAGTAATTACTTAAATTAACAGTATTTACAAATGTTTTAATGCCATAATCTTTGGAACTAAATAAACTATAATAAATCCATAAATGCTTAAATGGAAAATGAACTGTTATAAATTAACACTAATAAACGCGTTAATAATTATACTGTATTTCATTAGCCCTAGGGGGGTAAAATTACCCACTGGAAAAAGCTGATTACTTCTGAAAACGCAAATCAAAATACCTAAACAACAAAATAATTTGATTTGTTTGACAATGACACTTGTTACAGTATGCTGTCATTCAAAATCTAATAAAACTCATTTAAATTAGTAAATTTCTATGTCCACTTCCCTTTACCGCATATTTTCGTTACGTAACATAAAAAATACGTTTTGTAAAAATGTAACGTATTCGTAACACAAGTGTAACGTATATTTGAAAAAAGGTTGATTATCTTGGTAAATAGTTGCAATCTGAACATAATAGTACATGCTACTGACGTTTAAAACTAAACCCTTTAGTATGAAAAAACAGCCGTTTAATAATAATCACTACTTACCTTGAAAATCACACTACCACTTTAGACGTTTTTTGCTAAAACTTTCGCCGCGTGCACTGTGACAACCATTTGTTAACGAATTAAAGGGAGTGAGTGTGCTTATGGGTGTCGCCCTACTAGAATAAGAGTTGCTAGTGTCGATAAACAAATTTTTACCAACATTGGCTTAAATATGACCTTAAAAAAGCGTTACGAAAGTATCGTAACGTAAGTTTGGAATTGGTGACCCAAAAAGTAAAGGGAAAGAAAACAGTACAATTGTTCACATATCATAAGTCCTTAATGAACGAAGCAATCGTTTATTATTATAATTTGGTTTAAAAACAAACATTTAATGCTGACAAGTCTCATCATCATCATCACATCAGCCGAAAGACGTCCACTGCTGAACATAGGCCTCCCCAAAGATTGCCATAATGACCGGTCCTGCGCCACCCGCATCCAGCAGACTCCCGCGACCTTCACCAGGTCATCGGTCCACCTTGTGGGGGGCCTACCCACGCTACGTCTTCCGGTACGTGGCCGCCACTCAAGAAGCTTCCCGCCCCAACGGCCATCGGTTCTACGCGCAATGTGCCCCGCCCGCTGCCACTTCAGTTTAGCGATTCGGAGAGCTATTTCGGTTACTTTGGTTCTGCTGCGGATGGTCTCATTTTTAATCCGATCACGCAGAGAGACTCCTAGCATAGCCCTCTCCATTGCCCTTTGGGTGACTTTGAGCCTTCTTATGAGGCCCATTGTAAGCGGCCACGTTTCAGTACCGTATGTCATCACTGGCAACACACACTGATTAAAGACTTTCGTCTTCAAACACTGCGGAATATTGGACGAAAATATGTGTCGTAGCTTCCCGAACGCTGCCCAACCGAGTCGGATCTGACAAGTCTAATAATATAAAAAAAAAGGTTTTAAGTACTCGTAGTCGAAAAAATTACTCGACTTTCGTTACGTTTTTGGCAGAAATATTTATTTTAAATAAAGAGCTAAATTAGCTATTTCATTTGATTACATGTAACTGAGCATAGGGGAATATTATTAAATTGATCAGAGTTCTCTAGATGTTATCAGTTTTTTTTTATGAGCAAGACAAATTTTAAGCTCCGAATTCGTCAAAATCCGCGGCCTTACCCTTATACGATGGTCCAGAATTCAGTTGACTTTAGGGTTTAGCTGTGAACTATATCCCAAGCATCTGCTCACTAACCTGAATTTTATTCAACAAGAAAACAAAATAGATTTTGCCAATAGGTACTGTCATGACAAACCCACATCTAAACTGCTTGTACTTTATTTAAGGATATGTGAAATGTTGGAGACATTTAATCAAATACTGTAATTTGAATATTATTCTTCATTGTTTATGTTATGACTCTCGATTATAATTTTCCTGTAAAAAATAGATCATTAATCAAAATAAGCCAAAAACCTTACAATGGTATGGTCAATAAACACACTTTGAAATAAAAAAATGATATGTAAAGTATCCACAAATGCTTAATATTTACCTTTTTTTGGAAAACTTCCTTAACTACGCCGTTGATCGGTGACGTTACCTTATATGTTACTATGTTGAAAATTACAAAGTAAAATAAAACCATTCGTTCTCAGTAAAACAGAAATAGATTTCCCCATGCCCTTGTAATTAATTACATAAACAAACTATTTAAAAACAAACAATATTTTAATTTTAATTTATTGCTTATCAGAGTAATTTACGACATACGAATCAATCTATCGTTAAACAACTCATTCGTATGACAGGTCACCGTCGTTATAATTGTATAATAAAACTTCCACAGCCTTATCTTATCTAATTACTAATGTATTCACATAAATCGGCAATAATATTACTCAATCAAAAGACTATGAAACTCAGGGTCTTCTACGTGTCTAAATGGGTGAATCGACTTTTTTCTGCCTATTGTTGCCATGGTTACTGTCACCTGAGTTACGCTTGTTTTATGCAAAAGTATACCACGTAAACTAAGCAAACATGCATTTTTATGATGTTAATAGACCCTTTCCCATTTTTTTTTCCGTTTGTGATTCTGGTGATCGTAACCGTGGAAATAACAGACAGAAAAAACTGGCCAAGTGCGAGTCGGACTCGCGCGCAAAGGGTTCCGTACCATTATCAATTTATTATTAAAAAAATACAGTTAAATCAACCTACCTCAAAAACTATAGGAGATAATTTAATCAAACCAAAAATTATTGATAGAGTTTATTAATGTGCATAACATATATTTTTTTCAGAATCTTATATTGCGTAGTTTAAAAAATAGAGGGGGGGACACATTTTTCAGATTTTGAGAGCTGATATCTCGAAAACGATTTGCTTAAATAAAAATTTGATGTATAAACCTTCATATCATTTTCAAAGACCTTTCTATTAATACCCCACACGCAACTAAAAAAATTGTATCCCTCAGTTACATGTATGGAGGGCCCCCACCCCAGTGGTTTTTTTTACAATTTAGTATCATATTCCTGTAGCGGTTCATACAACGCATATCCTTACCAAATTTCGTTACTGTAGCATTTATAGTTTCCGAGTAAATCGGCTGTGACAGACGGACAGACGGACAGACGGACAGACGGACATGACGAATCTATAAGGGTTCCGTTTTTGCCATTTTGGCTACGGAACCCTGAAAAGTTGATTCACTTAACTCTTAATTATCTTACGAACAAATAAAACATGGAAGCCGCACGCCATACTAAATTGCCTTTCAAAAACGGTCCCGAATTTTAGTTGGCAAGTGTCACCCCCTCCTCAATGCATCACGGCAAAGAATTTCAATATCAACCTATAAAAACTTAAACCGCCATTTAAAAATAGTTGTGATTGGTCCATCAAAGTTTTGATTGGTTACATTCTATAAACATTTGCCAAAGATGTTGCGCCGAAATATGCACGGGGTTAAAAAAAGCGCTATGTCCTGCCCATCTTGGCGCAATTGAACAATTGTTTTTGGGGGCATTTTTGAGCTGGCGTTAGACGTCCATGTTATATTTATGGTCGCATTAATATCACACAGCAATTATTTTTTCTAAGATATTTGGTGCTGCTATGTAGTTATAAAACATTGTTACGGTAGTAGTGTTACCCTGCTTTTGAAACGTCTACAAGCATGTAGCTGGAGTGTATTATATCAGATCTATTAGTTTATGGTTTTCGTTTCGTTATCTTATCATTTTCTTAGTTGATAGAACAGGTTTTGACCGTAAACTGATCGTTTTCCGGCAATATAAAAGAAAGTTTGTTTGGTTTTTAAATCATGTCTTAAGAAACATTGTAGAATTGTTAATCGTATAAAAGTCTAAATCGTTAACGTATTCCAAACCGGCCGTACTACATTATTTTTCTAATGCAACTCGCAAGATTGACAAGTAACTAATCACCTTAATTCGTACATTTATCACAATTAGTAAGAATTTTTTGAGTCATTAAAAATTGTAACTACTGTATATCCATCACTATAATCTGTCCAATTAGTTTTCCAGTAGAAAAAGGCGACAAATTCATTTCCTATGGACAGTCACCATCAGGTTATATCATAGCTTCCGGAGCGTTCAAATATACAGGGTGTAATCGTTAAGTGTTGCCGGGCCATAATTCCGTAAATATAGCAGATACCAGAAAACTTCTAAGAACTTCGAAAGTAAGTTACCCAACGAGTAAAATTACACTAATAACTTTGTTGAAATAAAATCAGAAATATCACAAATATTAACTTCAAACCCTTTCATACATTTAGTACGTAACCGTGTCAAGCTGGATAGACAGGGTATACATATAACTCCAATTACGATTTCATTGAAGAAACCAGCGATATTTTTCGCTCAGCTATAATCTAAAACGTATTTAAATTGCAATACACGTCAAAAAAACTACCAAAGATGGCGAAATGTCACGCTGTCACATGTCATTATCATTGTGACGTTTCAGAAATAACCAACTATCGGTACACAACGATGTTAATAAATTAATACAACTCGTTATTGTGTAAATTGTGATAAAGGTCATCCTTTAAGATAATTATGTTTTTAATGTATTCATCGCGTTACACTTCTCGGTTTGGTACAGTCGACAAAGCTAATAGCTTTTACCATTGTCTCCGTCCGCGTTTAGATTATTCTTAAAGCTGTGAATTACCAGACATACATGACATTCTTAGGATATCACATCACTTTCGTCATCATCATCATCAGCCTATACTAGTCTACTGCATAGGCTTCTCCCATTTTACTACCATCTACCCTTCCATAGGGAAGTCCCATCTAGGTTTATGTGTTGCACGTGGATAGCTTTATAATATACTAAACTTAAAAACTGAATCGGATTCCAATATACGTAAAAAAAAAACCATAGATGGCGAAATGTCACAGTGACACGTGTTATCGTTATTGTAACGTTTCAGACAACCTTTTCGTAACCTAACCAGTTTTCCTAAAAATGTAATCACACATTACGAGAATATTAATTGGTACGAAATGTTGTTAAATTCTGAGTTATTGCCATTGTAATTTAAACTTTTCTCCTATAAAACAATTAAATGAAATATCTTTTTTTTCGCCAAGTATTAAATAAATTTTTTTATTAAAGAATTAGAATTAAATGTTGTTTAATTTTAACATTATAGATAAAAATAAGCAGCTACCCATAACATTTATAAAAGTGAAAATTTATCGAACCACGTAATATTGTGGTCATAACATAATTAATTTTAATGGCAATACTTTTTGCCAAATTTTGGAATTTAAATAGGTTTTCAGTGGACTATTTCACCATAATTACAAGTGTGACAATTGTAAAATGAATTACTGACGTCACATGCATCCATAGGCTACGGCTCCCGCTTACTATCGTATGGTTTATGTGCTTGTTTGCCACCAACATAAAATTATTACTAACAACGTTTTTATATCACTACATAGTATAAAATAAAGGCACTTTTTCTGTCCCTATGTCCTTTTGTACGCTTAAATCTTTAAAACTACGCAACGGATTTTGATGAGATTTTTTTTAATAGGTAGAGTAATTCAAGAGTTTTTATGTAGGTTAGTCGTTAATAATAAACTACTTTTTATTTTCCGAAACCCGTGACAATTGTCGCAAGGTTTAGTACAATTTTCATTAAATCTTGACATGAGGTTCGGCTTATGTCGGAATTTCACTACAATTGTCGTGTTTTTTGTGACAATTGTAATTTAGCTTCGCAATAAAGTAGTTATTTACTGCTGATTTATTAAAGTTCCTGCACAAAATTTTAAGGTAGAGAAGAGGTAACTGTAGCTTATAGACGCCCTCGATCGGTAGAAACAGTAAATTTACAATTTGTAGCACTTGTCAAGATGGTGAAATCGGGG
Source organism: Thaumatotibia leucotreta (assembly GCA_025490895.1). Classification (NCBI taxonomy): domain Eukaryota; kingdom Metazoa; phylum Arthropoda; class Insecta; order Lepidoptera; family Tortricidae; genus Thaumatotibia; species Thaumatotibia leucotreta. Next base: position 55,308 of record JALPQI010005590.1, read on the forward strand.
CCAGGTATAGTACTCGTATAATAAAATTAATAGCTCAGCAATGAACTACTAATGTCTTCGTGACTCTTTTGTTTGGGCACTTGTCCCACCGCGAGTAAGCGATGAGCAGAGCTATCCGACTGGTTTCTCGCCCGAGAAACGGACAAAAGATATAAATTCCGTGTCCGTGAAAGTGACAGATATTATTTTTCAAGTAACAATTTAACTATCATGGCAGTTACCCAATGCGACAGTGTAACTAGTAAACTTAAGCCTAAATACACATTAATTATTAGAAACGTAGCATAAAATAAACAAAGTTATTTAATAAATATCTTTATAGTTGGTCGCTGGCTGTTCACAACTTCATGCTAGAGGGCGCTACTGTGTGGTTAGCTGTCTAATTCAAAGCTCCTCTGAATATTTAATTATTTTATTATTTATAGACATATTTTATTATTCAATATTACACTGAAATTAGCGGTTTATAAGTGACATTCAAAAATTAAAGATAAATGGCTCCAAATATGACAAAAGTGGCAATTAACGCAGCGGCCGTTAGCAGGTTGGTGGATACAATTTTAAATTTAAAAAGTGAGATGTTTGACATGAAGAAACAAATACAGGGCTGCTATGATTTAATAAAAAAGCAAAATCAACTACTTACGTGCCAGAATCAACACATCCACACTATACTTGGCACTATCACTGACACTCACACTAAGGCGGAACAGCCAGTTCAGTTTGGTCCAGATGCACCATGCGAGCCGCTTAATGAATCCGGCCCTCAGGGCCTAATATTCTTAGGCGATGACTTGGCAACCACACCACGCATTGATGTACAATATCCACCATCACCAAAGATATCCGTGCCTGTGCCTTCCTTCCCTGAGAGTCACATATCTCGCAGTTCTGCGACTTTGTGCCCTCAGATCTCGAGCCATGCGTTGCCCATTTTATCCAGCCCTAAGCCAGCAATGTCCAGTCCGACTGAGGATTCCTCTCCCGCTGAAGTACGTACCACTGCCGTTACCACTCGTTCACAACGGTACGCTGCCAAAAACAAGGGCACAAATATAAAAAAGAGCACTTCTGTGGCCAAGAACGTAGCCGACGCTGGGCCCCCTGCAGCATCAGTCGTCTCCGCGACGCCAGCTCCTGCCAATTTGGTACAGGCTCCAAGTACCAGTGGCCTTCGCGCAGCCGGTCCCCGCATCGTTAGTCTTCACATTTACAACCTCAGTGAGGATACCACGGCTGACGACGTCATCCGTCATGTCCAGACACAGCTGAAGATTGCGTCACCCGTGTGCCAGCAACTGGTGGTCACCCGTGGCAACTATACGTCTTTCCGTCTGGATGTGCCTGCGGGTAAGGTGAAGGCTGCTAGGTGTGCGTCCAGTTGGCCGGACGGTGTCGCTGTGCGTCTCTTCAATGTGATCCAGCCAAAAAACCTCAAGGTGCAAACAAGCGTGTCGAAAAATACTTAGAACGTACTTTTGTTATTATCCACCAAAATGTAAGATCAATCTGCGGTAAAACCTCTATGTTAGACCTGTTATTGAGTGATACAAAACCAGATGTACTAGGTTTAAGTGAAATTTGGTGTAGAAAAAATGAGCTTGAACGCGTGAGGTTATGTGGGTATGCACTCGCGAACGGGTACTGCCGCACGCGCGCGGGCGCACATGGCGGGGTATCGCTGTTTATCAGAGACGGGTTGCACTATAAAAAACGCAACGACCTGCATAGCCTATGTGTTCAATATCATATTGAATTTACTGGTATTGAAATTCCGTGTTATAATTTGATAATTATCGTATTATATCGTACATGTAATGGCAATTTTGACATTTATTTAGAACATCTAGAATTATTATTATCGAAACTATCTGACGAAAATAAAAAGTTTCTTATAATTGGCGATCACAATGTGGATTACAATTCTGACAATACATCCAAGCAGCAGGTCGATGACGTATTGAATAGTTATGGCTGTGAGAATACAGTGACGTTTCCAACTCGCGTAACCGCCGAGTCTATAACATCCATTGACTGTGGTATAGCTAATTGTGCGCATGAACGTCTTAGTGTATCGCCAGTGGACACCGCCATTAGCGATCACAACGCGCAGCGGTTTGTGTTCACGATACAGCAAGGATTACATATACATAATACTCGTAATACCGAAACCAACGGCAACATCGAACGCCGATTATTTACTAATGAATCAATACATTTATTTTATTCTGACGTTAGTAATTATAATTTTGATTTTATATATAATAATAACATTGACATTGAATGTAAATTTAACAAATTATTTAATATATTAACGTACTACATAAATACACATTTTCCTATTAAGCAGATACGAATAAAAAAGAAATCATCTATTCCGTGGGCAACTGATGAGCTATATGCATACATGCAAAAGCACAAGGACCTTCATGAGATACGACGACAATATCCGGGTAACCAGTTGATATCAGATTGCATTGATCACTACTCCCAACTAATAAAGGCTGAGACACTTCGAGCCCGGCAATCCCATATTGAAACAAGACTGGCACAAAGCAAAAATCCTTCGAAGGAAATCTGGAGGGTGGTGAGCGATGAGATAGGATTAAAAACTAAACCCCATGCCATATCTCTAAAAAATCAGAACACAAATGTCTTATTATCTCATGAAGATATCCCGAATGCTTTCAATTCACATTTCCTAAATATTGCTGCTACATATGCAATAAATAGTGATGAGTCATTGTCCCAGCAATACATTGATCGACATTTAAATAATTTGAACATATCACAATTTTGTTTTCCTATTGTTACACGTGACCTCATGGATAGAACAATAAAAATAATGTTGAAAACTCGCGCGACCGTCGATGTTTTTGACATGTCTCTAAACATCATCTTGAGCATTTGGCCGACGATTGCTGACATCCTGGTAGTCTTAGTTAATTCAATGTTTATCTGTGGCGTATATCCTAGTGTGCTTAAGAGTACTAGAGTGTGTCCCGTATTTAAGGGTAAGGGGGAGAAGGATGATGTGAACAATTACCGACCTATAACTATTGTACCCACGATCTCCAAGATAGTCGAGTCTATTTTGTCATCAAGTTTAATGACTTACTTGGAATCACACAACCTACTCAGTGATAACCAATACGCCTATAGACAAAAACGGTCGACTACTATGGCAGCACACCGAATCACTGACCTTATTATCACGGGCCTTGATGAGAAGTACAAAATGGCAGGCATATTGTGTGACTTATCTAAGGCATTCGATGTTATAGATCACAAATTGCTGTTAGCCAAGTTAACTCGATATGGTATTATAGGTTCGGCACATAAGTTGTTCACATCATTCCTGTCTGATCGTAGGCAGGTCGTCAGGGTGGTTGCGGATGGAAAAACAGTCACATCGGATGCTGGCCATGTAAACCTAGGCATCCCCCAAGGATCAGCAACTGGGAACATATTGTTTCTGTTGTTTATTAACGATCTCCCATCCGCCATCACAAGTGGCTTCTCTGTGCTCTTTGCGGACGACACGACAGTTGTTGTAAGAGCCAAAACCCATGAGGAGCTCGCGACCAAAATCAGTGAGGCATGTCAACAGCTTCAGGCGTGGTTTTCATCAAATGGCTTACTCTTGAATGTCACAAAATCAAGTGTAATGTTGTTCTCGGGTTGTAACACCACCACACCGGCTTGCATCGCTGATGGCCCAATGCCCTTGTGTACTCAAAATAAATTCTTGGGTTTTGTGATTGACTCGAACCTTAGCTGGAAGTGTCATGTTGACCAGTTGTGCAATAGGTTGAGTAGTGCTGTCTTTGCTATTAAAAAACTACAGCCCCTAATATCGCGGAAGGCACTAAAAGCCGTATATTTTTCTCACTTCCATTCGTTGTTAACATATGGCACGTTGATATGGGGTAATTCGACCGATGCAAAGCGTGTCTTGATAATCCAAAAGCGTGCTATTCGATTACTGGCGGGAGTTCAAGGCAGACATCCATGTCGGGAACTCTTTAAGCAAAATGGTATTATGACGCACTACTCAGTCTACTTATTTCAAGTTTTAATGTTTGTACGAAACAATTTACCGATGTTCAAACGAGTCGATGTAACGGGTAAACAGCTTCGATCCACGGGGAGACTCCGAACAGTGCCGCGTCGCATGGCACTTGCAGTTAAGAATCCGAGGGTTATTGGGCCGACTTATTATGAACATCTACCTGCAGAATTGCGATGCGAAACATCTGACGAAACGTTTGAACGCCAATTGAGATCCTTTTTATTGAATAATCCTTTTTATTGTGTTAACGAGTATATGGAAATGACTTATCGTTCTAATACTCTTTATTGACTGTGGATATTATTTATACTTAATTGTTACATTGTTATTTAATTTTTATTGTCGTGTTTGTATAAGTTGACGATCATTATGAGATATGTAGATATTATGTAATTTTCAGAATTTTTAATGTTTTTAATTCATATTATTTTATAATTTATTTATTGTAATTTTCATATTTTTTGATTTTTTGACATTTACCATATTAATATTGACGATCATAATATAAATTCGTATAAATTAGGCTAAGTTAATTTATAATGTAATTTAATATTATGAAATAAATAAATCTAATCTAATCTAATCTAATCATACTGCCGGCGAGTAAATTCCCTTAAAATGCATTCAGACCAAACGAGCATTCGCTATTCTATCCCCCACTCTACGAAATCAACGAGTCACGTTTTGTGTAGCGGTCGAATTTCGTAGAGTAGGGGGTTAAAATAGCGAATGCTCGTTTGGTCTGAATGCACCTTAAGAGAATTTACTCGCCCACAAAATCTCGCCGATTGCTACTCGCTGCTCGTTTATCGCCGTTGGTGGGACAAGTGCCTTACACGGGAGCGATTATCTTTTGTTAGTTTTATAGCCGAGCTATCTATTGCTAACTCGCTTTTAATGGTACCAGTGCCTAACCTATATCGTGTTAGTTTAAAACACTCATCATCTTATGGCGTAAATGGTGTAAAAAATTCCACCAGTATAACTTTCCGTTACGAGTTTATGGTTTTCCGTATTTTAATTAATTTTAAATAAATACAACAATTAACGAAACATAGTAAACATTTATTTAATATTCAAGGTTTTACAATTATAACGAGATCGTAATTTAATATTAATTATTGTATAATTAGGGTGGATCAGTTTTCGACCCACAGCTATTTTTGATTGTGTCGGAGTAAGTGTATATCGTAAGATTACAACTAATTACATGGCATTTAATGTTAAAACTTATTAAATATAATTTTGTATTTACTTGTACGAATAAAGTTGATACTATTTCTGTGCAATTTTCTTGACATAAACTCACTAAAAAGTATGGGACATGAAAATAAAGTACCTTAAATATCGTAGATAGAGTATTTTGCTCAAAGAAGACTTTATATCATACATCGTCATCAGCCTATACGTCCACTGCTGGACGTAGGCCTCTCTTTTTAACTATGCGTATAGATGCATTAGCAGGTAAATGCCCGTAATCGCCACGCCTGGGCAAGCGGTTTGGCGATCACATTAATGTGTCCACTATAATGACGCTGCTGCCCATCATCAACCTTTTATCAAATAATGGTCAGTGACACTTCAATCCCTTAGTTGACTCTTACGACACCCGCAGGAGGAGTTGGGGTACTGGACCTAGTCCCGTTTATGGAAATTAATTGTATTTTTTTTTTGTTTACAGGTAATAAGCTTCTACAGCAAACTGTAATGAAGAACATGTATAAATGAAGGTAACACAAATGATGGGGACTATAGTTACTGTCTTACGACTTAGGTATTACCTCCAATATACAGGGTGTAAGTCTAATACGGGCGAAGCTCTCAACGGGGGTTAGTCTAGGCTAGAATTCTTTAATCAGTAGTCTAGAACATATATATTATAATAAGTACAGTCATTTAGATAGCTTGTACTTAAAATTTGAGCAACAAAAGTATTCGTAACAAATAATTCAGCGCGCAATGTAGAGCAACACATTCAAGTTAAACTCTTGTTGGCAACTAATTTCAAAAACAGATGATTTAACTGCCATATCAATATTAACAAATGTTCGTACCTACATTGCTGCTGCAAAAACCTTTAAAAAAAGGGGTTAGCCGTGTAAGGGAACAAAAAATGCCCCTGACGTTTTTGGTTACTTAATTTATCCTACGTATTGGTCACAATGTTAGTTATTATTCTGCCAAATCTTATGTCAAAATATTTGACAGTTTTCGTGAAATGTCACTTTAAAGTTTTTTATATTTTTTTTTATATTTCATAAACTACTGGTCCGTTTTTTTTGTAATTCACGTATGTTATTAATAACTAAAAGAGGAATATTTTTGCAAAAAACCCGACGGCTCTAGGTCACCATTAACTTGGTGTTTTTTAATAAGATTTAATAATAATTTAATCAAACATTATTATTTGACACTTGTGACATAGCGACACCTACAATTTTTTTCACACTGATGTGGCATCTCTTTCCGTATAATATATAATTATTTCAAATGAATTGGGTTGGAGCAACATGGTGATTTTTTAAATTATAAGTGTACCGGTCTCGGACACTTATATGAAGACATAGTTATTTTATGACATACTAATTTTGATAATAATAAAACATCATTATTTGTACTATCTTTTAATAATCTATTACAACATAAAATAAATCCTAATCTTCATCACTGTCTACGCTTATAGTGACATTCATGTCATTTTGATAAAGTGAGCTTAATTTTTCATTGGGACGCGGTATTTTCGACAACTAGGTACCTACCATGCGATAAATACGAATAGTCTACAGGGTGGTCCAAACCAGGTTCGCTACATTATGGGCTATCAGAATATACCCCATGTATGTTAGCCGATTTTTTGTAGTTTTCGAGTT